>LXGU01000140.1:0-73468 GCA_001640685.1 Catunica adiposa
AGACGTAAACCAATACAAACAACAAACAATTACGGCCTCCCGGCTGCCTTCGGGCCAGGCCGGAAATCGGTCATGCGAAGCAAGGTCCCTAGTGCTAATCCCTCATGCTGACACGCCACAACTTGTGGCGCAGAAGCCGTCGTATTGTGGGTAGATTATGCCATGGAGTAGACGATAAATAAATTCAAAATTCAAATTCAAATTACGGTCGCCCGCCTGCGGAATCCAGGCAGAGTAGACTGCCTCACACTCTCTCTGGTAACCAATCCGGCGTCTCATCATCCTAGCGAGATTAGTAGACATAAAGTAGTAATTAATCAGTTAGCCAATATACAAAAGACTCAACAACTGTCTACAGCAAACTGATACTGCACACTCTAGTCTTGCAGTAGAAAACACAAGGGTATCATATATTCAAACCCCTAATCACCAAACAAACTCTCTTCTTCTACTATCATCAAACTATCTTCTGACCTCCGAGTTTACTCCTTCGCCTTCCCTTGTCTTCTCTCCTGCATAATACTCTCCGCAGTTTCCCTACTTGTCTTATACCTCCTCGTCGCCGCCGGTTGTTGTGCCCACTCCAACACCCTTGCATGTGCCAACCCGGCCTGCCCAGCCGCTGCTGATGTTGCCGTTGTTGCTGCCGTTGTTACCACCTGTGCCCCTTGCCCACTCCGGCTTGACATCTCCCCCAAACTATTCGAGCTGTCCACCCTCTGATGTAGCCCGCCATACCTTGACGAAGGTCCTGCTTCCATCGGATTCCCCGGGATTCCACCCTCATCATCACCTCTTCCGCTTCCCCAGATGTCCCATGCCCTCTGAGGATTTCTTCTTTGCGTATATATAGGCCCTGAAATCGTGCTGCCTGCGCCCTCTCCAAACCCGACCAAACTATTCGTCCCGTCATCACTCATCCTATCGTCGAATGCCACGCTCCTCCCACTCACTGATGTCGTCTCATCAATTTCAATAATCTGCCCATTACCCACAATCCTCACAACCCGATCCCCCGCCACCGAGAATCCTCCACCTGCCCCTTCTAACGTCGTAGACCCGCTGACGGTCGACGCAACATCTTCCTCGCAATCTGTATCCACCGTGCTCCCTGTCGTCGCACTCGCTGCCCCAGTCGTATTAATTTTCGTCCTCGCCTGCGGCTGGCCCTGCGCGTCAAAATACACAGGCGCCATCCCGTTAATTAAACCTTGCTGTGATATTGGTGTCCCCACTTCCTGGTGTCCTGAGGGTCCCGGTGACCCGGGCTGTCCAAGCGGCACCCGAAGTGTTGATACGCGGTCGAGACCAGCAAGCCGCGAAATGCGTTCGGCGCGCTCAGCTTCTAGGGAAGTGGTGGACGGTGTGTGGCTGTGACCGCGGGCGTTAAGTGGATGAGGGTGACTGTTTCGCTGGCCATCTCGGATAGCAACATTAGAGAGAGCCGATAACGAGGTGACGGTGCTTGTGGGAGTGCCACTACAATGTTGTTAGAGACTGTTATATCTTCATTGAATGAGTGGGGACTTACGGGGTCTCGGGTGGGGTATCGGAGACGGAGGGTTCGGGATATAAGCTGGTGTCCGTGGGTAATTGTAGGGTCTTGTTCTTAGAAGGTGACATTTTCAAGTATTAAGCTGTGAAAATTGAAATATTAACGGTGATATGCACTTAACATGATGAGATTACTATCGAAAAATGAGGCGACAAGCAAATCAGGTGGCCAAGTTGGAGAAACCCTAATAAACCATTGCCCTGTCCTCTGTCTTGGAAACACGTGAACTAGTTCTGGGATTGAGCCGTAGCGAAATAGGGCATTTTGATACAATGATCGACAATGGCGAAGGTGGCGAGGGGATGTGTGATATAGAGATGTGAAGAAGCCAATAAAGGAAAATAATTTTGAATTCTCGGAAAATCAATGGCTAATGACACAAGTACGTATGTACCTTCCGTATATATTAACCTCGGGACGTGGCAAGAACTATATCTGGCGTACCTTCCTCCGACAGTTTGTAACACAACATTCACGAAGACGACAAAATCCCGTAATCATCATCTAGTTCTATATATACAAGCTAACTCTATCACATTCATATTAATAATCAGGTACAAGACCCCAATACTCATCCTCCCATAAACTCGCCGAATAGCACTAATGTCCCCTACTCCCGCCACCCCCACTTACTTCTTTCGGCCTAGAATCACATAGCCGTTACTCCGATGATAAAACTACCAATTAGATATCATCGTCTATCGATCAGCATTGATGCCAGTCAGTGTACATTAAACCAAGAGTAAGACACATGGCCTATAACCTTTTCTAGGGGCTCCTAGCCACATGAAGACCACAAAACATCAGCACATGCAGTATGATCTAATCTGATCATCGTGAGTTTCTGATTCAAATGTCAAGCCAAGTTAAATAATCGATATTATGTCGTCATATAAAGAACAAAAGAAAATGTAGCTGCCAACTGAATAGCACAAACAAAAGGAATGCAAAAATAATAAACACAAAAAACTAGATAAACTGCTTCTCAATCTCAATCATCCGAATCATCCGGCATCAGAAGCAGTCCCATCAACGCCGATATCCCCGCCAGCGATCCCAAGCAGACTAATAGCCCTGTATCGCTGGCTGAACACTTGATCTGGGGATCGTAAGCCCACCGATCAAGCGTCTTTACTAGTGCTGAGAATGGGGATACTGGGCGAGATCCCGCAACAACTCGCGATATAAATGGCGATGGTATCTCGCAGGTCCCAGCGCCCAAAGCAAGGTCGCAAAGCTCCGAGATGTTATCAATAAGCTCGACAGAATCTAAGGTGGTAAATGAAGTCTCTGGGAACAATCTAATAACAGACACAGCTCCAGAAACCCAGGCAAATATATCGGCGATGTCAGGAACAGTATAGGCCACGATGCCATGAAGCATCTTAGGAGTCGTTACAGTCCCAATAAGTGCTAAATTAGGATATAATGTTAGCCATGTCACCCGTTGACAGCGACCTCCAACTCCACTACATATACTCACCCCAGATGCTGTAATACAAAGCATATAGAGGCGCTAAATGGCGCTGTAGGAACAAAAGTGCTTGTGTTGGATCAATTTCAACAGAAACAGTAGTATCGTCAACCACCGTCCAAGTGTCATTCCCCACAGAGCAGCCCCCAGATGCTCTCTGCATATGCCGAAGACCCGCCTTCTCACTAGAATTCCCCGAATATTGTTTCTGAGATCCTGTTATTGTCGTCGTTGTGGCAAACACAACCAGCGGCGGCGATTTAGACTCGTCCGCTTCAGTGGTCTTGTGGTCAATTCCATCCACGGTTGACCCTGCCAATTTTACAGCACTAGCAATTCTGTTGAGCCACTGCTCAACAAGAACCTGGAAATTCTGCCACTGCCACTGCCACTGCAATTCCAAGTTTACCCTAAACCTTAACATCGATGGGCTTAGTCCATACTTGTCACTCAAGCTGGCATGAATATAGACGTGGGTGGGGGCGGAGTTTTGTGCTGCGTCACATGCAGTACTGGCCTGATGAGCTTCCTTAAGTGAAGACTGCGAAGCTAGATGAGCGGCCGTAGGATCCAAAGATGAAGATGCGGCCGACGAGGTATCCATGACGTAGATAATACCGGACTCACTGACAGTGAAATCAGCACGGGAGCCCTGATGTAAATTGCGAGCCAGGCTAAAGCACGTTTGAGATAATGTACAGAAATCTCGGTGAAAATCATCGGCTTTGCTATTGTTAAGCTGCGAGCCGTGATCAGGATGAGAGGTATTCAAAACGGGCGATTGCGCCAATAATAAATCCGAAAACACATGGTCGTGTGACCAACCCGAAGTTAGGCAGGTTTTAGTTATTGTGGGGAGAACGGCAGCTTGAAGTGGCAGTGGTAGGCGAATGCCAGTATCCATGAAGCTGGCGCCGGTCCCGATGGCAGCGACCACCAGGGACACTGCGGGGCGGATATACATCGGGACGGGAGGTTTGTCGGATAGGAATTAAATAGAGAGGAAAGATAATGGGAGATGGGATATGGGGCGATCAGATTGTGTTTGGCAGGATGAACTGTGGCTTGTCAAGGAGAGACACTATCCAGGTCAGGTACAAGTATTGTTGGGAGCTCATAAGCGCCAGAATAAGCAAAATGCCAACAAAAAGAAAAATAGAGGATCGACGTCAGCAATGAAACAACACATTAACACACCAAACACCATAAAAGTCTGGTGGCAATATGCAGAAAGTAAAGCCAATAAATCAGGATAGTCAGCAACAAGGCTGACTATGCCAAATACTGACTGTGTCTCAGTTGCAATATAGACCGCGAGCTATCGATTCTGAGGAAGGTAGTTATTATATTCAATATTGAACAACGTGGGTACCTTCCTGCCCTGGTGATATCGATCCTTGGGCTGTTAAGTAATAAGGAATTCCTGTAAGTACCTGTAAAAGCGATAAAAAGTGGAGAATGACCGACAAATCGGGTCTGACAGTTAGAGAGGGGAGTTGACTAGAGATATATATATATATATTCAGAGCTTGGAGGAGGTTAGGAATGGATCCAAACGAGCCAAAAGCAATTCAGATATGTTAAACCAGGCCGTCAGTTTATGTTATCTCTCAATGTTTCAGGACTGGGAACTTCCTAGGATTCCACAAACACCGATACAACGGACTCGACTAGGCCAAGAGCGGAATGTAAGAAGCAACAATATATATATAGAGTAAGACAGCAATCGCAAGAGAGACCTTAGATGTGACACCAACACCCTTCATATTTGAAGAGACCAGGAGGCTCTTCATATGCCTTTCTTATAATCGCCACACTACCACACTACCAACCTATCACCCAATAATCCTGTCCACTCATTCTTGATACTCTAGACCCATCCCGCGATAACACCCGTTTCAAATCCCCTTATCCATGCCACAGCATCGCATCTCATCCACGAACAAAATATTACCGCGCAACATCCTTTACCATTCCCCTTCCCCGCAAAACCAGACCCCAGCAACCCCGTCCCGTCCGCCCCACTCCACCGAACCATCCACCCTCTCCCGCCTTATCAGTCACCGTCCACACCAATATTTCATTTGAATGCTCTATCCCGTCTTCCTCGGATCGTACAACAACCCGAGGTCCGCCAAGATTTCCACAGAGAGTCAGTCTCGGCCACACGTTGCTTCCATGCATATGCAGTGGCTGCAAAGTCACGTCTGCTTTCGGTTTAGAGGCTCCACCTAGCGGCCAATCAGGGTGGGAAACTGTATCAATGTCCGGTGCTGATGTAGGATCGCAGGTTAAAGAGTTAGTTTACTGGAGGCGTGGCGTGGAACGATCCGGGAAATTCGGGAACGCGGAACAATAGACCGGCTATTGAGCATTTAATGCTCAAATGCTAAATTAGCCAGTTGATATCCCGATATCAGCCGCCCTGTATCTAGGAATGTGTTACGGCTGTCCGCAGATATTGATTCACAGTGTTTACTGTCTTCCACATCTTCCCCAGATTTTCCTCGCCTCGACCAGATACTCGACCTGCCGCCGGTATGAGACAACGCCTAAGTCGGCCCATACTCGCTGCTACTTTCCCGTGTCAAAGCCGGGCCATCCTGGATATTCGCAAGTATAATTCCACAAAAATCACATCACCTCACGAAACCACCATCCTCCGTTATCAGGAGTTTCCCAAAACGGTGGGTTTTGATATACTCTTTTGCGAAAATAAGCAACATTGAGACAATGGAATGTGACTGATAAGCTACACGAGCTAGTTAAGCGCTACAAACAAAATAAAACCAAACCAAACCATCCAAAGCCTACGTATACAGCTGTTCTACTATAGCTTCAATCCCATAGCCTTCGCCACCCTCATGGACTGTCTAATACTCAAATCCAGCATAATCTCCTCTGAACCGCCCGGAATTGCATAAGCCCTCACATCTCTATACAGCCTCTCAACCTTGCCGCCCTGCCCACCGCGCGAATACGACAACCCGCCAAAGATTTGCGAAGCCTCCCGAGCACAGAACTCAAAGGTCACTGTTGCTTGTGCCTTCAGCGACGCAATAGCTCCACCCAATCTCAGCGTAGCCTCATAATCGCCCATCTTTTTACACTGGTAAACCAAGTTTTCCAGCCAATTGTACGATGCCTCAATCTGCCTGGCCATGTGTGCTAACTTGAGTCGGATCACCGGGTGGTCAATCAGCTTCTTGCCAAACGTCTTGCGCTTAGTGGCATATTTGATGCTCTCTTCCAAACAGACACGGGAAAAGCGGAGAGCCTGGATGATGATACCGATACGTTCGTGGTTGAAGTTGGTCATAATAACCCTGAATCCCTTGTTCTCCTTGCCCAGAAGGTTCTCTACTGGCACCTTAACATCCTCGAACGTAATGTATGTAGTACCCGACGCCAAAACACCCTGGCAGTCCATGCGACGCGTCTTGACACCAGGACCCCGCTCAATAAGTAAAAGCGAAACGCCGTCCATGCCAGGGCCACCAGTACGAACAGCAGTGGTGAAGTAATCACACCAGATACCATTAGTAATCCACTTCTTTTGACCGTTGACAATGTAGTGTTTGCCATCCTCGCTGAGCTTGGCTTCACAGCTGAGATTGGCGACATCGGAACCGGCGTCGGGCTCAGTGATGGCCAGACAGATACGCTTCTCACCAGAGAGAATATCGGGGAGAATGCGATCCTTGAGAGCCTTTGCACCAAACTTGAGAAGCGGGGGGCAACTAATTCCGTAGCCACCAATCAGATTCCAAACAAAACCACCTGACGCCGCACGGCAAAGCTCATCAGTCAACACCAACTCGTGGAATACATCCCACTTCTCAGGAGGCACAGTCTTGATGGCGTTCTCCTTGGCATATTCAACAGGATAAGCACTACCCAGAAGTCCGGCGAGGTACCCCCGAGTTCCCATCTCCCTGTAAATCTCCTGCGGGACGTCTTTCTTCTCCTCCCACTCATCAACAAATGGAAGAATCTTGGTGTCCACCCACTCCCTCACCTCCGCCCGCAGCGCAACATGCGTCTCATCAAAATAAGGCGAGTGGCACCCTTGGTACCAATTAGGGTCGCTGAACGGCACCTGGTCGCCGAAGGCTTCATGGGCCTCAGCGGGTTCAGTGGACACTGGGACGACGGCCGTTGATGAGGCAGCAGGCTTAGCGGCAGGCTTGGACTTAGGCTTGGGTGGTTCTGGCTTGGGATCGGCTTTGGGCTTTGTGTCGAGAGAGCCGACAAGGAGTTTGGGTTTCCACTTAGTGAGGATAGCTTGGTTGTGGTATTTCCAAAACGGTTTGGAAGCATCTTTGCCGGCAAAGCGGGCGAGAATCTTCTTGCCGCCTATTAAGAAGGCATAATGTTAGTAAGTCTGAGACAGCGTTGGCTAGGTTGGCCTGGATGGCTATATTGATATGGCCGTTTGAGGAAATGGAGGATTGTCGTACCCGGGTGGTCGTCTTGGAACTTGGTCACATCGTAGACGTCGCCTTCGATAGTGATGAAGATGTCTTCAGGCGTCTTGTGTTTAGCAACCTCGGCTGCCGTGAATATTTTCGACATTGCGACTAATTTATGCGTATGCACGTGGGAATACCAGACAACGGTGTAATTAAGATTCGCAATATATAGTGAGAAATTCTGTGTAGTTGGAATAACAGCTCAGTCCTCTAGAGCTAGCAATAAAAACAAATGATGATAAGATACAAATCAGTAGTTGAGAACGATAAAAACATAAGTAACTATCCAAGAGACAGCACGCAGTATTTCAATGCTCTCGTCAACCTGCACATTTCCAAAATACGTCCCGGCCCCACTCGTGCAACCGCGGCTTATTCTCCAACTTGGTAGCTACCCTGAAACCTCGGTCCCAACCCATGCTATCTATCAGTCCTAGAATCGCACCTAGAAAGGCAGGAATGAAAAAAAAGCAGATCCACACCTTCCTTAATACTAGTGCATATAGATATCTTATTGGGAGTCTTGATGGTCGGCGCCGATATATCTCTATGGCTTGTACTTCTCGATACCTACTTGAACTACGACCATCACCTCGATTGTTCATCTTTGCCTTACAAGCCCGTAATGAACTAGCCACTCAAATTCAGGCCTTGGGCGACATCTGTCAGGGCTGCCATCCACTGGGACAAGGCCTCTAAGCTCACCGAACTTACTGCAACCTTAATGCCCGTTCGCCAGTAAAATCACATGAATTTTAAGATCGTCAGCGTTGTCGTAGTCCTGGAAGGCTGTGCTGAAAACGTGGGGAACTCCATCCATAAGCTTGTAAGTTGGAGAAATGAAATCAGGTACACACTGTACTGACACTGTAAATTAGTGTAATCCATGCCGTAATTATAGACAGTGTGAGTTAGGAGATTATACCACTTAACATTCCTGATGTCAAGGGATGGGATGGTTGGAGCAACATTTAGTATCAAGAAAGTCTGAACGGACACTCACTCCAAAGTGAAAGAAGATTTGAGCTGAAATAAATAAATCATGTACTTCTTGTCAATATTTGTAGATACCATGAATGGAAACGATCCCTCCAGACCACCACCGACATATACACACGCCACTACAATTACCAATATCTGACCACTGTTTCCTATTCCTATTCATTCGTTCACATCTCCAACGCTATAAAACTTACCAATTAAACTTTTAAACTTCGCCCATGCTCCAACCCTCGGCATCTTCTCCAACTCTAAACGCAATCCGCGAGCAGCAGCAATCACGCGCATCTTGCTATGGCCTTTGAGTGTAGTTATCAAGCCACCTTGTAATACGGATTAAAAGCGTAATCCGGAATAAGACAAATCCGTTCTTGCCCCAATTGTCTGATTATATATTCACAATATAGCCCAAACCACTATCACGTGATTGTACCAATGTATAAGCTCTATTACAATATGATTATATGCCTTAAAAAACAATTTGACCTAAACACCAACCAGACCTCAATCCATTTACCGCGCTCCTCTCGGCCTCCCCTTTGCCGCCGTCTTCGTCTTCTTATCGTCCTTCACCTTCTTCCTCGCCGCAGCATTCTTCTCCTCTGCCTTCCTCTTCAACACAGTCTTCTCCTCCTCCGTCTTCGGCACCACCTTGAAGAACCCTTCTAATCTGCTCTGCTGACTCGTCTTCAAATTCTTTTCCAGTTTTGCAGCCGCTCCTCTTACTCTGTCCTCCGAAAAGCCCTTCTCTGTCACTAAGAACTGGACAAGACCTTCAATGTCTGGCTTCTCCCATTTGAAGTCGCATTCGGGGTCAGAGGCGGGTTTGACATCAGGCTTGAAGAAGAGTTCGCGGGCGTCTTTGTAAGGCCAGGGATCCGGGACGACAAACTTCTTCTTGGGGTCGTTGGTCATGTATTCGATGACGGCTTCGAGAGACTTGTGTTCGCGGATTAACTTAAGAGCTGTCGTAGGGCCAACCTTGGGAATCGGATCAAGGTAATCGCAACCCAGAAGAATACACAGATCGACAAACTATATGAAAGAAATATTAGCCTAGATTCCAAAGCACAATCCCCTATCTCTCCAAGTAACTTACCTGTTCTCTTGTCATCTCCAAACCCTCCAGAACCTTATCAACATTAATCTCTTGAATCGGTTCCTTGCGCATCTCACTAAATGTCAAATGTCTCAACAAAATCGGACTGTCGAAACACAAGGTATCCATATCCTCCGACGCCGCCCCGTAAACCCGTCCACCCCTCGCCAGCACCGCACACTGTGCTTCTGCCTCCGTCGGCGCCACCAAATACGGCACCCCCATCAACTTCAGTAACTTTTGGCACTCCTCGTTATGCTCCCTCGTCACCTTAACTGTCCGTCTCGAAAACTTTTCAATATCTTCGGCATTGCCTTGTTCCTTGGCTTCGTCAAGGGAGGCCAGGGCTTCCTTTTTGCGCAAGTAGCGACGGGCCAGTTCGCCTGATTTCAGTTTTGGGGGCGCGCCGTCGAAGATGTAAACGGGCTTGATGCCATTGTCGATTATTCGAAGCGTGCGGTAGAACATGCCCATGAGATGTGAGGTGGTTTGGCCGTCTTCGTTGGTCAAGACATCGCCGTTGGATCTGACAGCAATCAAGAAACTGTAAATGCTCATAGAGGCATCCTGAAGTTTATTAGTATTCGGTATCTTTTAGGGCTTGATCATAGGATCTAAAGATACTTACGATGGCAACCTTGCGACCAAAGTGAGCCTTGATGTCCGACTCTTTGATGGCCCCTGGAGAATTCTCCTTGATGATCGAGAAGAGCTGTTTAATACCCATGGTTGCAGTCTCTCTTTAGTATCACTTGTAATTGTATAATTGATATATGAATTTCGATGTAAATATTGCCAAATCTATCGCCGTCCAGGACTAGGAAATTTCGTTCAAGGATTGAAGTGGAAGAAATCAAGATGCTTGTTCCACTTGTCGTTGCCACAGCTCCCATCTAAGCTGTTGAAATACACGCGAAATAACGAACCCTCGACGCGCTGCACGTGTTAATTGATTTTCCGGATGTGGCTAGAGTTCTTTTAAAAAACATATATAAACATAACCCTATAGTTTACGGTGACATAATCTTATAATTGTATAAAAATTAAATTAAGAAATTTATTCAGTTATAGTTAGTTATATCTGTTGTTGCTAGTTATCGCTAGATTCAAGCCTGGATTTTTGGTGACTTCACACCTCCCACTGTATCTCTATCCTTCGGCCAAACCCAATCTGTCAACTCAGCCGGATCCATCCCCGTTTCAAATGATGTCTTCTGTGCCTTCAACTGCGCATCTTTCAACGCCTGTCTCACACCCGCTGCGTTCGTAAACTTCTTGGGATCCATCTTATCCAACGCTGACATCGCCAAGCTGAACCGATCCGTCTTGTTCCGGATCGCCAGTTCCAATGGTGTGTCAATGTTACCCTTCTCGTTGTAACCGCGGACCTCGATTTTATGAGATTTGCGACGGTTGAAAGCCAGGCGGTAAACCAGCCACGGATAACTGTGGAAGTTTAGAATGACGGGCACGTCATCGGGGAACATCATGTCCCATTCGCCATCAGAGAGGCCGTGGGGGTGATCCCGAGGAGAAATAAGCTTGAAAAGATCCACAATATTGACGAAGCGGATCTTCATATCGGGGTAATACTGTAGCAGAAGGTCGACGGCAGCCAGTGCTTCGTGGGTGCTGATATCACCACAGGAAGATATGATGACGTCGGGATAGCCGTTGCTATCAGTGCTGAACTGAGGCCAAATGCTAATACCCTTGCTGCAATGCTGGATGGCCTGCTCCATAGTAAGGTATTGGAGATGCTCCTGTTTGTCAGCCACAATCACATTGACGTAGTTCTTTGACTTGAGGCAGTGGTCCATGGTTGAGAGTAGGCAGTTGCCATCTGGAGGGAGATATATGCGAACAACCTCGGGACTCTTGTTGGCGACCACGTCGAGGAATCCGGGATCCTGGTGAGTAAACCCATTGTGATCTAAACGCATTAGCCAGTATTCATGCTGCAACTATTCATAGAGTGCTTACCTTGACGCCAGACAACGGCTGTCAACAAGATGTTCAACGACGGAATCTTTCGACGCCACTCAACTTCCAAACTCTTCTCAATCCATTTGCAGTGCTGGTTGACCATTGAGTCAATAATGTGAATGAAAGGTTCGTAGCTGTTCAAAACTCCGTGACGGCCACTGA
The DNA here is from genome assembly GCA_001640685.1 of Catunica adiposa. Taxonomy (NCBI): domain Eukaryota; kingdom Fungi; phylum Ascomycota; class Sordariomycetes; order Microascales; family Ceratocystidaceae; genus Catunica; species Catunica adiposa. The sequence continues at coordinate 11,748 of LXGU01000140.1, forward strand.
GAATGTATCCCTCAAGCCACCCCTCACAAGTATGTTCTGACAGCATTTCCATCACACGACCGGCTGGGGACAAGTTACCACCGTCTTCATCCTCGGGGAAGTACTCGCCAAGCCAAACCTTCTTGCCGCCTTCGTAGATTTTCCCAAGCTTGTTGCTCTCAGTCTCATCTGGACCAAATAAACGGAACGTTTGCGGGTTGGCCTTGACGATATCACGGAAGTAGATACCCAAGTTGTTCATGCTACCCATCAGCTCAGCACCTGGCGAGGCCAACTTAAAACCATAATCTTCAAACCTTGGCAGACTTAATGGCTTGAGACCACCAGCATTGGTAAGAGGATTCGCACTGAGACGGCGATTCCCCACTGGGCAAAGCTCCCGCAATTCCTTGGAGATTTGCCCATCCTTGAGCAACCGCTCTGGCTCATAACTGCGCATCCACTTCTCTAAAATCTTGAGATGTTCAGGATTTGTTACTGGGTCCGTGATGGGAACCTGATGAGCGCGCCAGAAACCCTCCAGATAGTGGTCATCAAGCTTGCGGGGGCCGGTCCAACCCTTCGGAGTGCGAAGAATAATCATGGGCCATAGAGGACGAGTAGCCTTTCCAGACTGGCGAGCTTCTTGCTGGTACTTACGGATCTCAGTGATACAATGTTCCAGGGTTGCAGCCATAGCCTGGTGCATTGTGGTGACATCGTCACCTTCAACAAAGTACGGTTGCCAGCCATAGCCAAGGAAGAGGTTCTTGAGTTCTTCGTGGGGAATACGGGCGAGAATAGTCGGGTTGTTGATCTTGTAGCCGTTGAGGTGAAGCACAGGAAGGACAGCACCATCGGTAATTGGGTTGAGAAACTTAGTGCTGTGCCATGAAGTAGCTAAGGGACCAGTCTCCGCCTCACCATCACCAACCATAGTCAAGGTGATCAAGTTGGGGTGATCAAAAACAGTACCAAAGGCATGAGAGATAGAATATCCGAGCTCACCGCCCTCATGAATAGACCCTGGAGTCTCGGGTGTCGCATGTGATCCAATCCCCCCTGGGAATGAGAACTGCTTGAAGAACTTTTGGAGACCGGCTTCATCGGGGGTGATCTCGGGGTATGTTTCGGAATACACACCTTCCAGCCAAGACTGAGAAAGGACAGCTGGAGCTCCATGACCAGGTCCAGAGATGTAGAGAGAGTCGAGATCGTACTTCTTAATAAGACGATTGTAGTGCATCCATGTGAAGATTTGGCCAGGCGCTGAACCGAAGTGTCCAAGAAGACGAAGTTTCAGGTGCTTCTTTTCGAGAGGCTGACTAAGAAGAGCATTGTCTCTTAAGTATATCATACCCAGAGAGAGGTACAGACTGACTTTGAAGAAGTCATCGTATTTGCGGAGCTCCTCCTTGCTAAGAACATCTTTTTGGATTGTCGAGCGGGCTTTTCCGAAGCAACTAAGGGAAGCTTGGATGGCTTGAGAGGAAGACATTATTGTGTATTAGGATTTGATGAATTGAATGAGTAAATGTCGTTATTTATTGCATGAGAAACTGGATGCTTTAGCCAAAGGGCTTCATTAAGGGCCTAAGGAAGAAGAAAAATCGTAGCTTGACAAGTATGGGCAGGTGCAAGTCGCAGTAGTTAGGTTTTATATGATCTACACTATTAGTATAGCTAACTTCCACCTTGGTGCTGATAATCAGGCCATGGACGACTTGGGGGTTTTGGGCCGTTTTTTGACTAGCCGCCCGTAGTTCTCATGTCTGTTGAGGTGGTGGATCGATAAATTGTGATAGCAAATTACCGAATTCGGATTGTGTTATTACTCTTTAATGACGTTAGCTGGTCTGAGTTTACACAGTCTTAACACTGTGGTAACTCTAGAGAAAATATGAATATTTGTATTATATCGACAGTGTGAATATTTAGACTAAACTATGGATAAAAACGAAAGCGGGGGATAAACAAGCATTGAGGCTAATACCCCGAGACCTGTAATCTATAAATGTGTGGGTTCCATTTTACATAAGTGGCTGTTGTGCCGTCCTGGACCCGCCCAATGACCTCACTATTCATAATCATGCTCCACTTTTGTTTGCCGATGTCACCCGGGGCGGCGATATTTATGAACCATAAGAAATTCAAAAACTGATTAAAAAAAAGTGAAATCGTCAATCTATTGGATTGTATATGTCATGTATCTAAGGGTATCCGAGAATGTAACTAAAATCCAAACGCTATGCAAGGTAAAGAAATCGCCGTCTTGTATTCCACTATTCGCAGTGTCATGCATTATCACCTTCTTCGCTGTCTGCTCTGCTCTCCTTCCCCTTTCTCTTAGTCCGTAGAGCCGCGGCATGAATTTTATTGTGAAACTTGACATCCGGCGGATGCAAAGGGTTGTAAACAGCACCACAAGTCTTGCATTCGTCGAAAGCCGGCTTGTTTGATAAATTCAATGTAGTCTGTACCGGTGTGGCTGTCACTAAACCTATTTTCTTCTTTGTGACCTTCTTTGCTTCAGGGAAATCTAGTTCACCCCCAGGCGTGGTGACTGGACTACTTTCCACTCCAGATTCAGTGTCAACAGGCTTTAGTCGTAACCGCCGAGACATCCGTATCCGCTCCTTCCTCAAGCGGGGAGCTGGTGGAGAAGATCCCAGAGGATCCACAGATTCTCCTTCACATCCCGACGTTTCAGTGCCGGCTTCAGAAGGAGGTATGTTGGAAGGAAGGACATCCGACAGAGGTGATTGGATCACGGCATCGGACCGGACCGGTGAGGATAACCGTTGGGCGAGAGGCTTGAAGAAGTTGAGGATGGTACCTTTGCCTGGCTTTTTGGTGAGTTCGACAGATGAGAGGGGCGGGAGTCCCGGGGTTGAAGCTCGAGAGACTGGGAGAGATGACAGTGATTCACGATCGAGCTCGACCGTCGTGGGTGACAAAGGAGGCGGGGATGATCGTTGGCGTTTAAGGTTTTGTTCAGGATGATTTTCTGGTGCTGGACGTTTGCTGTATGTGCGAGCAGGACGCCTGAGAGTATGTTAACAGCATATTACGACATATTTGTTGCGCGGGTACGTACGCTCTTGCTTTTTGTTTTGATAGAAGACTGTCGAAAGGGCTAGAAATTGATGTGGTTAGATCTCGGTGTTATGGATAGAGGGAACCACAGCAAGAACATACGCAGCCTCAGACGATGCGGTGGACATAATGTGGACCAAAGTTAAAGCCACAAAGGAGGGCTTGTGGATGCAAAAGTTCGATCACAAAAAGTAGAGGGTAGAATTTACAGATATATATAAAAAATGTGAATTACAACGGCTGTTTACAATTCACATGTGATAGATAACTCACTTTAGGCCCATATCCCGTAGTTCACGTCATAGTAAAATAGATAGACGCGTGCCCCACTTTCGCGACAAACGGCGCGATGCATCCCATTAAACCTACTTCGCGGAGTCACGTGATATTCATTAATCGACATACCAAAAAAGATCAGAACAAGAAAATCGTTGCATTGCGATGCGTTATGTATATACGCATGAATTATACAGTTACTCATATGAATCATCCTTTTCAACAATAACCCGGTGTCGAAGTGCGCCGCCGTCGCCCTTGTCCTTCACTGCCGGTGCTTCTACAGTACTCTCATCGGCCCGGATACCATCCTTGTCGACAATCCAGGTTTGCGTCACACTTCTGATCTCTTTGATACGATCCTGTGACATCTTGAATTTTCTATCGCCCTGGTCCACACGCCATACAAATGCATTGTAGACAGCCACTTCGGCAATACCCACAACTAAAGCTCCACCCATGGACAACGCAAGTCGGGCAGGAGTGCTCCACCATCGGGCCACAATCCATAATGTTGCCCCTACACCGGCCACACTAATGAGGAAGTTCACAATAAGCATCAGTTGCCTTCGTACTTCCTCGTAGGTAGCTTCCTCGTCATCTCCTACGTCTTCAGCTCGTGCTCGGTTTACTTCGGCGAAGTGGGCTGCATGTGGAAAACGCTGCGAGAAAGTCTGCGTCTGGGGCGGATTGATCATGCGTTGATACCTTTTCTCTTCGTCTTCTTTTCGTAGTCTCTCCATTAATGCCTTATATTGTGGCGTCTAGGGATAATTGTCAGCGATTATCAAGTAGAAGATGACAGGTAGCACTTACTGGCTCCGGTTTAGGTGGTGGTGGTGGTATGTAAACACTGGAACCAAGCAAAAGATCCTGCAATGAAGCTTGTGTGCCACCACGTGCGCTAAGTTCTTGCCAAAGACGTATAATCTGCTTGTGTGATATAGGCTTGCCTGGTTGGGCGGCACTCTCAGTGGGAAGTCCATCGAAACCTAGTTCTTGCCATTCTTCTAAGGCAGATGATATGGTGGATGTGATTGTAAGGAGGACCATGATAACTTGTTTGTGGTTTTCTGAAGAATGCTGATTACAAAATATGAACCAAGGACACAAACTTGTAGAGCCGGATACGCTGCTAAAATGCCACGAGTTATAAGTAGAATGAATGCCTAATATAGAAGTTCAACCGTGCGAGAATAACAAATACGGTTCGGCAGGGCTTCCTACAGCTCCACTATTTTAGCAAAAGCTTATAGTCCTATACCTTTATTGACCAATCACGGATAAGCAGACATCACAGTCTCTTCCCATTCCACATACTGTCAACCACCAAAATCTGGTGCCCGGTGAGCCTGGGAGTGGCAGCTACATAGTGTGTATGCGTAGTAAGTCCCTTCCGTAGAATGAACAGTTCGTTCATGGATTACAGTGGTAGCAGCTTGGCGAGAATTGTATGTAGGAAAGTATACACGCAAAAAAAAGATTCTTACCTGCCAAAAGATTAGCGTAGCTGAAGGCAGCTGTAGTTTGAGCCTCCTTGCTTGAATCTTTTGAATTACTATCTTCTTCTGCCCCCTCTCTTCCGTTTATTTCTTTCTCTCTTCATACCCAACAGGAGCCTGAGAGAACGCCCATTTTGTTACGTAGATTCTAATTTGAGTCTTTGCGTCATATTCTCTTTTCTCAACCTCTTTTCTGGGTTTCTTGTTATCCTATCATTCATCCCCCAAAAGTCCTGAATTTCTCATTATCAACGTCTTGCTAATTGGGCTTCTTTAGCTTCAATCCTTGCCTTCTCTTTTCTTGTCTGCCGGCTCCGCTTCTCGGGTCCAGTAAACGTTTTGCTGAGCTCGCATACCTGCTGAGTCTAGGCTAGCCAGAAAATCAGACCCTAGTTCGTTGTACTGTCAGCCCAAAGAAACTCCATTCCAATTCTGCCGTTAATTGGCTCTTGGATCTTTTCCTTGTCTGTGACCCCTCCACGCAGCTGCGATCGCCAATTTTTTTTCCCTTGCTGCATTTTTGCGCAACCACCGCCAACGATGCCTCGTCCGAACTCGACTACGGCTCTTGCCCGGCCTTTTCAGAAGCAGACCAATGTCTCAGGCCGTCTCATCTCACAGACTTCTCCCGCTCTTGCGTCTCGCCATCTTGTTGAGCGTCACCTGCTGAACCCCAGTATCAACTACCAGCTTCAGCATGTTCAGTCTTTCCACTCTACTCCGGCCCAGTCTTCGGCTATTGCAGCTGCTATCAACGTTGCGTCTAAGACTGTGTCCAACGCTATGAAAGCAGCTGCCATTGCCAAAAACCTGCCCGTTGATCCTCTTCGTCTAGTCTCCAAGGAGATGCGGAGTTTGACAGGAAACATCCGCAAGCTTCTCGGTACTGGCCACCCTTCACTTGACCGGGTTGCCAAGTACTACACCCAATCTCGGGGCAAGCACATGCGTCCTATGATCGTGCTGCTTATGTCTCGTGCTGTAGCTTCTTGCCCCAAGTCTGGTGTCCAGCTTGAGACTCACGACATCGACTCAACCATCACGCCTCGTGAGATTCTTATGGAGGGTCTCACTGAAGCACCTTTGACGAGCTTCCTTCCTGATCAACCTTCTGAGCAAGACGCTGATATTACGCCTGGACAGCGTCGTCTTGCTGAGATCACAGAGCTTTTGCACACTGCTTCTCTGCTCCATGATGATGTCATTGATGATTCGCAGTCTCGCCGTGGCGAGCCTTCCGCTAACCTTGCTTTTGGCAACAAAATGGCGGTCCTCGCCGGCGATTTCTTGTTGGGTCGTGCCTCGGTTGCCCTCGCCCGTCTTCGCAACGCTGAAGTTACTGAACTGCTCTCCACGATCATAGCAAACCTCGTAGAGGGTGAGTTCATGCAGCTGAAGAATACGGCGCAGGATGAGAAGAACCCTGTTTGGTCCGAAGACTCTCTTTCCTACTATCTCCAGAAGACCTACCTCAAGACTGCCTCTCTGATCGCCATGTCTTGCCGTGCCTCTGCTATTCTAGGCGGTGGCAGCGCCGAGACCATCGAGGCTGCCTACAGGTACGGTAAAAACTTGGGTTTAGCTTTCCAGCTGGTCGACGATCTCCTGGATTACACCCAGAGTCAAGCCGAGCTTGGAAAGCCTGCTGGTGCCGATTTGGAACTGGGATTGGCTACTGCACCTCTGATTTTTGCCTGGGAAAAGGTCCCGGAACTTGGTACATTGATTGGACGCAAGTTCTCTGGCGAGGGTGATGTCGCTCGTGTAAGTTAACATTGAATATGACTCTACGCCACCGGTTTTTATGGTGTGGATACTGTGTGGCCGATTTAGCTAACATATAATGCTACCCGCTAGGCCCGGAAGCTCGTTATGGAGAGCGACGGTATTGAGAAGACCCGTGCTCTTGCCCAGGAATACCACGACAAAGCTATTGCTGCTATTGCTCACTTCCCTGATACGGAGGCCAAGCAGGGCTTGATTGACTCAGCAGCCAAGGTCATCAGTCGCAAGCATTAAAAGGCTATCAGTTGGCCAAACCCCAAAAGAGGACCTAGTTTGCTTCTAGAACTCTCGTGGCAATCTGCTCCTCTACCTTGACAGCATGTTTGATAATAAGACCACTGGTCTCTGGTCTTCATGATGCCGGTTCACAACTGTTGCATCCACGGGATAGGTCATGTTTGTTTGTTTCATTTCCTTGTATTTTTACCTGGCTCATTTATCCCATAATCGTTTGAAGCAGTGGTGCTCACGTTTGGGATAAATGCAGCTTATCATTTGTTTTCCTTCGCCGTTTGTTCTGTTTCTGCACTTTGGACATCTCATATTCTCGCCATGTTTTATTTTGTGCTTGGTTACTATTCTTTTCTTTTATCTTGGATCGGCTTTGGTTTTGTCATCTTTTCGGCATTATAGACAGGGAAGGCCTCCGCCCCCCCTAGACTCTGAGTTGTGATTTGGAGGTCTTGGATGAGTCTATGTTGAAGCGTCAGCGTAGATGGGATATCAAGACTTTGCCATGAAGACAAGATCGGCGCTATTGGCAACACATACGAAGTGGAATGCTTTCGGGAGTGTCGTTAATCTGGTGCTGGTCGAAGACGGAGCTAAATTAGGAGCCGGTGCGGATCTTCAAGTCTGTGTCGGCTTGTTTTAAGGCTTTTGGGAACGGGCATGGAGCTTTGTTGTTTGTTTTTTGAAAAGCTCATGGGTTCGCTTTTTCTTTTTTTTGTGTTTTGACCCATTTCCGTTTCTATTTTTTTTTTCTTCCTTGAGTGGTTGATTTCAGCTCTGGATCTGGATCACCGAAGACTACATCTTGTTTTGATTTTCGTCAATTGATGACAAGCTCGCAGGAGCTTACAGGTTTCATGATGTCTTTGAAATAGAATCCGGTGATGTGGATCCTGGGCCTTTGTATTACTAGTTTTTGGGGAGTTAACATGGGATACTTTTTTGAGAATTATATGTCCTCGTAAGATGAAATGAAAGTTAAGTATATATGTATGTACAAACACCTTGGTGGGGAATGTTGGCGAAGTTGCAAAGAAGACAATAAGAGCTTCAAGAGGGATCAGAGAATAAGACGTGCAGCCAATAACATATTGGCAAGTATAAATTTTTATGTACAAATTACAGGGTTTTCATTCTGCGAGGTATTGAGGTATTGAGGTTTTGTAAGTTTTTTCTTTGAGGGATGGCAATTAGTAGATCGGGATCTTCACACCCAAGTCAAATGCTACTGATAAGGAGCGGTTTCCGTGAAAGTGGAGAGTTTATTACTCGATACGATCATGAGTGTGTTACTCGATAGAAATCGATGAGTGGCTGCATTATATGGGGCTGCTAGGTTAGGCTGTCTATAACAAACCGTGAGTAGTCATTGGGTTACAGAGTCTTGTTTTTGTAGTGGACAGACAGGTATATGAACTGGTATATCAGCTTGATTGTGGGATACTGTTCTTAATTCTCAATTGACTCTGTTATGCTTCATCATCGTGCATCGTGAAGGTGAGTCGGCGATTTGTCGGGTAATTGGAAATCAATGAAGATATCAGCCTGACCGGATTTGGAAGACATATGACATTGGTTGGCCAATGATATGTTGGAAAATAAGTGGGGTGGTTTTGAGATGATTGATTGGCTAGAGTGTCGGAGGTGGCCGAAGCGATTATCAAGAATGGGCTTGGAGGAAAGGCGGGGATAACAAGCCAAATGGAGGGAGGGGCAATGGGAATATTTTGGATGATCTTTATAGTTCTAGCTCAAGAAGAGAATAACGGCGCTTTCGTATTATTGAAGTCGATGTAAAATGGCTTGTATATTAAGCCTCTTGGTGTTAGAATAGACCACGCCATTGCTACATAACTAGTAGTCGTTGGTAGATATTATGAGTTGTTGTCCAGTATGTCTCCTTTCTGTATAGTATTAGGCAAATATATTCAACCTGAAGTATCGCCAAATACGTGTTTCAGATTCTCTTTAGCCAATGATTGATTCATAGTGTAATGGAAAACAGAGTAACCAATGGGACAAGACGGTTATGGCATTGGCGGAGAAACAGGGGTACGCTGAGGAGAGGTAGCGGGCTAGGTGGGCGCGAAATCAGTCGTTGCTCGTAGGTAAATATAGGGATCTAACTCTGGTGAGAGGGTTGACATGGGATTTTCAAGAGCGAGCTAGCTAGATCGGCTGTAAGGCAAGTTGAGACACAGTCATGCAGTCAGGTGCGAGGGACTTATCTATTCCGATAAGAACGGCAGTACAAACAAAACTGGGGATTCTGCAATGCCACGATGTATACATTTGGGCCAACAAAGCAATATCGGTAGTCGAGTCAACAGGTGGTATTTAGAATCCCTGGGACTCCAGAGACTTTCTAGTAGCCGACTAAACCATGCTCAATGCAAAGTACAATCGTCATCTCCCGTTATATACGTTTAGTCCCCGGTCCCCTCGGCATTTGGGCCAGTGTAGCTGAATGGACGGACCCCGCGAAGTTGTTGGCGAGAGATAAGAGATGTGGGATTTGTATGGGGACTAGTATACGAGTAGCGGGGTTGAGGAATAGCCATTTGTTTCGAGAATATGGGCTGTGGATATATATAAAGCCAGTTCGATGAGTTGTATTTCTTCGGGTTGTCTCCTTTTTCTGTACTAGTTGGTCCATTCATCCTTTTGTGCAGACTAGATTTCTGGGCACTAACTAAAGTGTCTTTGTTTCTATACATCGCCAATTTCCATTGCTCTTGTTCACCTCGACATCACACAACTTACTGGATACTCTCTTTTTTTCTTAACCTTCTTTATCACATACCTTCCTTGTTCTACTATATTATTTTATCCTATCATTACCTTCATTAGATAATCCCCACATATAAAGCCCTGTGCTATCTCACGATGATTGTTCCCCTCGTTGTCATCGCCTCATCTCGGGCTGTCATCACCCTTCCCGATGGCTCTCTCTCTCTCTCTCCCGCCACACTCACTATTTCACCAGCTACTGGGAAAATTATCTCCGTGACTCCTAAGCTCCTGCCTGCTTCAGCCTTCCCCAAAGACACCCCGTACACCGATTATTCGCCGCGGCTACTGTTACCGGGCCTTGTTGACGCTCATGTCCATTTGAATGACCCCGGACGTGCTGAGTGGGAGGGATTCTACACTGGAACGAGAGCGGCGGCGTCGGGCGGTGTCACAACGGTTGTGGATATGCCTTTGAACAGCATTCCGCCGACGACTACGGTTGCGAATTTGAAGAGGAAGTTGGAGGCAGCAGTAGATCAGTTGTGGGTTGATGTTGGGTTTTACGGCGGTGTTATCCCCGGAAATGCTGAGCACTTGAAGCCTTTGGTGGATGCGGGCGTCCGGGGATTCAAGGGGTTTTTAATCGAAAGTGGAGTTGATGAGTTCCCGGCTGTGTCGTCAGCCGATATCCGGTTGGCGATGGATACGCTCAAGGATGAGAAGACGACGTTGATGTTCCACGCGGAGATGATTCCGCCTATTGCCGACTCAGTTGGTGACACCATTCTGCACAGTGAGCCCCCGCTGGCTCCCCACGGTCCCCTTGCCTCCTATTCTACATTCCTTGAATCTAGACCACCGGCGTTTGAGACTTACGCCGTTGCCGAGGTCATCTCATTGGCGTCGGAGACCCCAAAGCTCCCGGTTCACATTGTCCACGTGTCAGCCACAGAGGTCCTTCCGTTACTGCGTGATGCCCGGAAGCAGGGAATCAACATTACCGCTGAGACTTGCTTCCATTATCTCGGGTTGAAGTCGGAGGCGATTGAAGATGGTGACACTAGACACAAGTGCTGCCCGCCAATCCGCGAGGGGAAGAACCAGGATGGTCTGTGGGAGGAGTTAACCAAGGAAGATTCTGTGCTGAAGACCATTGTCTCCGATCACTCGCCATGCACCCCAGAGTTGAAGTTGCTTCCGGAACATCTGGAAGCACCTAAGACTGTCAAGCCTGATACTCACCAGGCGGATTCCAGTATTAGCGTGCAGGACCCTAAGGACTCCATTGAGGATCTTGCTGTTGCTACGGACTCTAAGGGCCGTGGTGACTTCTTTGCGGCGTGGGGCGGTATCTCAAGTGTTGGACTGGGATTGCCTATCTTACTAACGAGCATTCGAGAGAAGAAGTCCCCGTTGACAATCCTCGATGTCGTGCGTTATTGCTCGGTGGCGACGGCGAAACAGTTGGGACTCTCAGGGTCAAAGGGTGCTCTGAAGGAGGGGCTGGATGCGGACTTTTGCGTGCTGGATGATGAAGAGGTTTGGCAGTTGACGGTTGGCGATATGAAGTGGAAGAACAAGTGCTCGCCGTGGGAGGGGAAGAGGTTCACGGGGAGAGTGAAGGAGACTTGGTTGAGAGGTGTTAAGGTGTATTCTCATGGTGGTGAGAATGGCGGGTTTGTTGAGGGGAAGCCGAGAGGACAAACATTATTGGAGAAAAGAGTGGATTAGTTTGCATAAAAGAAATAAATGGAGTTTGGGTTATCGGTATATAGAAACAATGAAATCTAATGATATACTATTATGTGTAAATGCTATTTATCATGTGTATGATCACGCTATAATGACTTTTTAGAACGCATTACTATCATAGGGTTACCACATTAGGGTCATACATCACGATTCCGATAGACTGACTATACTGGCAGCTTGTGGCACTGACACTTTCCCGAACTTACTGCATGTGGAATTATATTTTAACTTTTTATGAAGACATTTCAATACCATCTGCTTCTCTCGGCCATGGACCAATAATTATCCCGTTTACCCGGAAGTTCCTTCCCCATTAAGCCGTCAAAAGCCAAGAAAGCTACCGATGGTGACTGGAGCTGCTAACATAGTCTAGGAATGGGACGGAAGGGACGATGAGGGAGAGGATATTGAATTATGATTAAACTTGAGAAGTTTGTGGGAAGGTGATGATAATCTTGTAACCGAATACGACACTACAAGAAGGTTCCGGGGAGGGAAAGAGGAGAGTGGCAGATATTTCTTTTCCCTTTTTGTGGGGTGGGGGACAGGCAATGGAATTATTACAAATACTAGCCAGTGTAATGCTTGCTTGTGGCCATGCTTTAATTTGTGTTGGTGGTAATGCATATTGACGAATTGCGCCTTTTCGTTTCTTCGCTTAGAGAGACTGATGATCTTGTTTGATCGTTAGATGGAATGGACCCTAGGCCATATTCCATCGAGGCCATACGAAAGTTGCATGATTCAGGTGGAATCACTAGCCTGGATGTGGCTTGATAGCCCACCTGGCTGATGAGCAACATGCAGCGCCTAATAGGGCCAATTCAGACATACATCCATTTTAACATTGGTGTGCTGATGGTGATTGTGAATGGAGCGGACCCAAGGGCGAGGGTTAGTGCACGGGAGGTTGAGCTTCCGGGCCATGGATCATGGTTTTGGGGAGAGATCCTGGGGGATTTTGAATTTAGGAGGGAATGGAATCAGAGAATGGCAAGCCATGATGGTGAGGCTGATGAAGGGAAGTCGTCTCAAGTGCGGAAGCAGTGTTTGCTAACGAGAGTTGAAGTAGTGATAAAGCGAACTGATTACAACCAAGATGAAGACCTTCGGCGCCAATAATGAGAGCTATTGTCTTGACATATATCTGCCGTTGAATCTGTGCAGTTATCTACACACGACTACCAACAACCAAGCTCTGCTTCATAACCGTTACCACCATAGCCCCGGATAATCGGCCGGGAAATGCACTATCATTAGTATCATCCGCATAGTCATTGAGACGAATACGACTCGAATGTTTGCCTTAGCTCTAGGCTAGACCTCTGGAAAGTGATAATCGGAGCTGTTATCCGTCGACCAGCGTATCAATTGCGGGGTGTCGCTGCTATACCGCGTTGTCGTCCATTATCATTTGCCCCTTCTACTTTCAAGAATCTGGCATTGATTGCCTGTATTTGCTCGAACCATATCTTTGATCTTCAACATCACAAGCCTACTTTCGATCCTCTTATGCTGTTTGTCATTTTCTTTGGCTGTTTTCTGGCGACGCCGTGGCCTGTAACTCTCACCAACAAGGCAAGTCTCAGGCGCCATTTAAGAGTTTCTCGAAGGCTTCTAGCTTGCTTTAGGATAGTTGTGGTTTTTATGCCCCTTGCCGCACTTCAAACTGGGGCCAACGCCACTAATTCATCGGACGTGCTTGGTTCCGAGAGAGAGTTGGGGATGAGGGATAATTGGGTGAGTTTATTGATTACAACCTGCAGATATTTTTGAGGGTAAATGTGTGTGGAACAGGCTTTGACCATATTAAACCATCGTCAAGTCTAAATACGCGCCTCAATAGAGAATTGGGTATTGCTGATTTATTATTGACCATTGATAAGTCTTAGCTCTTACATCTTCCCAATATCGCTCACTGTCCTCACCATTGCCATATACTCCCTGGATCTTGACTTGATCAACCTCTTGTCTGACTGCCACATGTCCAACTTAAACTCCCCTTTCAGAACTCTGGATCCACCAACATAACCAACACCACCTAATCCGTCAAGCCTGATTATCCCTAGCCCTGGTTGACTTCTTGCCCCCCCCGCCACACCATCAACCCTTCATCCAACCGTAATCATACCCTGGCCTCCTTGTCCATCAAAGGACTCACCTTGCAGCTTCGGTTACAGACGTTTTTTTCCATTTTGGGACAGACAAAATGACGGCAAGCGGATATGAGCACATGGCCCTTTGTCAATAATGTCAAATCATTGATGAAAAGGGTAGAGCAGTGGATGGGAGACGCCAGCCATGCGGTTCAGTTGAGTTGTCGGTGTGACGGACCGATGAGGGGCTCTCCACAATGAAGGGAACATTGGGGACGTGTAGGTCTTTGTAACGGCGCGGGTACGCTTAAGCGGTCACGGACCTGTTCTGTTTCTAGGGCGCTTTGCTCATTGGGTTGGTGTGCATTTGCCTGTCAATGTGAATTTGAAGAGGGTTGTGAGATGAGATATAGGATTAGACGAGAAACTTGGGCCAACTAGTGAGGAGTTCACTAGGATTCCCATCTTCCTGCAGTTTATTGTTTATATCGTGACTGGCTGCCGCTTTCAAGATAACTCAGGATTCCGAGCTCGTTTTCTTTTCATTGATCTGACCGCACTTTGTTTGTTGCTCCTCATAGTCAAAACCTTATCTTTTGGTTGCTTGTATATACTAGCTCTAATTGCTGTTATAGCTAGCCACTCGTGTCCGAGAGCATCTATAGCAGCATATCTACTCATGTTTTCACTTAATTGACGTTTCTATCCCTGTTATGATAGCTTCTTGGCGCTACAATCGAAATTTCTTTGCGCCATTGACTCTTTCTACCATAAGCGTCACTTCTGGCTACCACTCCCACTTGCACATCAATTTTCCTTGACCGACTATCAGGATCTCACCTTGTTAACCCGCCCTTGAATCGATGGCTGTTTCGAACCCATCATCTCCTTCTCAGGATGCTACGGTGCCAACTCCAGAAAGTGACAAAGACACAATCATATCACGATCCGAAAATGAAGACATCAATACATCTTCCACATACCAACAACCATCTAGCACCTCCTTGAAGGATGAAAAGTCTAGAATATCCTCAGCACAAACACCTTCACAACCAGCAACAGCAGCAGCACTGCCACCAGACACCACCATCTCCTTCGGCGCCGTCTCTCCCGCTACCGTTGAAATCCGTAATCTTCTCGTCACCGTCGACACCGCCCCCAGCTTTGGACTTCCTTCCAAGTGGGCTGGCCTTTCATCAGCTTCGTTCAAGCCAGCCCCTCAGCTCAAGACTCTGTTGCACAATGTCTCGGCAACCCTTTCTCCCGGGTCGCTCACAGCCATTATTGGCGGCAGTGGCAGTGGTAAAACCACACTGCTAAATACTCTGGCCGAACGCATGAATAGTTCAAGGCTAGCAGTGAGCGGCGAAGTGTTGGTAAATGGGAAGGCAGGCATTCATAATGTTAGACATGCTTACGTTATGCAGCAAGATGTCTTGTTGCCGTCATTGACGGTGAGGGAAACATTGCTGTACTCAGCAGCATTGAGATTACCAGCGACAGTTACAGAGGAGGAGAGGGCAAGAGTTGTTGAGGAGGTTATTTTAGAATTGGGCTTGAAAGAGTGCGCTGATACACGGATTGGAAACTCACAGCATAGAGGATGCTCGGGAGGTGAAAAGAGGAGAGTCAGTATTGGTGTTCAGATGCTTGCGAATCCATCATTACTGTTCCTCGATGAGCCGACGACAGGTCTAGATGCTACAAGTGCGTTTCAGCTCGTGCGCACATTGAAGGCATTGGCAGCAAAGGGACGTACTATCATCACAACTATTCATCAGCCAAGAAGCGAGATTTGGGATTTATTTGATCGGTTGGTGGTATTGAGTGGAGGTAGTCCAGTGTACTCCGGAACGAGCTCGGATTGTTTGGGGTGGTTCGAGTCCTTGGGCCATGCTGTTCCGGCGTTTGTGAATCCGGCGGAATTCATGATTGATATTGCTGCGGTGGATAACCGGACCCCAGAGTTGGAGCAGGCCAGCAAAGAACGTGTCGATGCGCTGAAAGAGGCATGGAAACAAGAGAGTGCTCGCATATACCCTGAACTATCGACCCCAAAGATGGAGAAGGAAAAACTCCCATCGTCTAGTCTCGTGGAGACTAAATCAGTACATGCTCATGCATCATATTGGACTCAGACTCGTGTCCTCACTGCCCGGACGTTCAAGGTTACATATCGAGATCCCATGGGCATGACGGCTGCACTTCTTGAGACAACACTAATGGGCATTGTCACTGGGTATATCTTTTATAATCTGAGCCGCGATGCCTCTGGTATTAGGTCCCGCGAAGGTGCCCTGTATTCGGGAGCTGCTCTCCAGGGATATCTCATGCTTCTCTTTGAAGTATATCGCATGACGGTTGATATTCCCACCTTCGACCGTGAACATGGCGACGGGTGTGTAGACCCGCTTCCGTTTATTCTATCACGGCGCTTTGCTCGGTTTCCGACAGAGGACCTGCCGGTTCCGCTGGTGTTTAGTGTTATTCTGTACTTCATGGCGGGGTTTGACCGGACGGCGGCTAAGTTCTTTACGTTTTTTGGGATCTCCTTGTTGAATCACTACATTGCGATGACCTGTGCCATGATGTGTGTGGCTTTGTGTCGAGACTTTCCTGGGGCCAGTTTGGCGGCAAATTTGATTTACACTGTTCAGAGTTTGGGCTGCGGCATGTTTATTCAGAGCAATACGCTGCCGGTATATTTGCGGTGGTTGAAGTATATTACATACACAGTAAGTTTTAATGTCTCGAGACTTGATTATATTGCACATTGATAACTAACCTTCTTTAGTGGTACTGTATCGGAGCGTATGCCGGAAATGAATTTCAGGGCTCCTTCTATGACTGCCCTTACTCAAACGACCCCTCTGACCCGGCTTGTACGTCGTATACCGGCGCCGGCATCATGCACGATTTTGGCTTCCCACAAAACTGGCTTGCCAAACCGACCGCTGTTCTCGTTGCCTTTATTGTCTTTTTCATCGTGGTCACATGGGCTCTTTTGTCGTTTTTCCAAGTATCAATGTCTATTTCTCGCTCCCGAGCTTCTGATGAGGTTGACATGTCGGTTGGCAAGGAGAAGTTGTCAGCTAAGACGGCAGAGGAAGTTAGAGCCATTGATGTTAGTCTGAAAAACTTCACTCTGGAATTGGATAAACGAACGGCGTATGGGAAGAGGATGCCTAGGAAGACTATCTTGCAAGGGATTGATGCGACTTTCCAGGCGGGGACTTTGAATGTCATCATGGGGCCTTCAGGATCTGGAAAGACTTCACTGCTTAACTCGATGGCATTGAGGCTACACAACAACGTGACGACCCGCTATTTGCCTTCTGGCACGCCCTTATTCAATGGAGCTGCCCCATCAGCCTCCGTTATTCGCTCGCTCACATCCTATGTCTGCCAAGACGATGACGGTCTTCTGCCTTCTTTGACTGTCCGAGAAACCCTTCGGTTCTCTGCAGCCCTACGGCTGCCTTCCTGGATGTCTGCTGCCGACAAGAATCGCCGTGCTGATGATGTTCTTCTTAAGCTTGGTCTTAAAGACTGTGCTGATAACTTGATTGGTTCCGACCTTGTAAAGGGGATCTCGGGTGGCGAAAAGCGCCGTGTCAGTATTGCCGTGCAGATTCTTACGGACCCGAGAATCTTACTTTTGGATGAACCAACGAGTGGGCTGGATGCCTTCACAGCGAATTCCCTTATGGAGGTTCTTTCTGGCTTGGCATCAGAAGGCCGTACTTTGATTTTGACTATTCACCAAGCCCGGTCTGACCTCTTCGACCGCTTTGGAAATGTCTTGTTGCTAGCTAGAGGCGGAAACCCGGTTTATGCCGGGCCCACTGCAAAGATGCTGGGCTACTTTGAACAGCGAGGCCTTAGCTGCCCTTCGCACTCTAACCCTGCGGATTTTGCTTTGGATGCTATCACGATTGATTTGCAGGAGTCGAAGAGAGAAGAAGAAAGCCGAGTCCGGGTTGGGAATTTGATTGCCGCATGGAAACGCGAGATCACTGAGGGCAGCGATATAATATTGAAGCCACGAACGGAACTTTCTGGGAAATCACTAGCTACGCCAGCAGAGCTCGGAGCTCTGGTTCGGTCCCCGGCATCCTTTTTCAAAGCAGCGACGATCTTGTTGCACCGTGGTTCCCTGAATGTGCGGCGGCAACCTCCGATTCTCGTGGCCAGGATCACGCAGGTTTTGTCTTTGGCAATCTTGATGGCGCTATTCTTTGCCCCCGTGAAGCACAACTTTTACAGTGTCCAGAACCGCATGGGTCTTGTCCAACAGATGGCCGGCTTCTACTTTACGGGCATGTTGCAAAATGTGGCTTTATATCCTGGTGAACGTGACGTCTTTTACCGTGAACACGATGATGGGGTTTACGGTGTCTCGGCGTTCTTGGCAGTCTATTCGCTTTTGGAGCTTCCATTTGAGATTATTGCGTCGTTCCTATCCGGGTTGTTCATTGTCTTTGTCATCGGCTTGCCTCATTCCGTGACATTATTCTTCGTCACTGTCTTCTCTGTCTTCTCCGTGACATCCTGCGGTGAATCCGTCGGCATCTTATTCAACACATTTTTCGCAACCCACACCGGTTTTGCCGTCACCCTCACCTCCGTCATACTCTCTCTCGCCAACTCCATGGCGGGTGTCCTCTCGACTAATATGCCCGCGCTTCTCAACGGCGCCAACTACCTTTCGCCAGTTCGCTATGCCACGAGGGCAATGGCCGTTTACTCACTACAAGGTGTCGAGTTCACTTGTGATGCGACGCAACGGAAGCCAGATGGGACATGCCAGGTGGCAACCGGGATGGATGTGTTAAAGTTATATAAGCTGGATGCGGGAGCGGTGTTCAATATTGTGGGGATGGCGGTTTGTGTGGTGGTCTATCGGTTAGTTGCGTGGGCCGTTGTCAAGGTAGCGAGGACCAGATTTGGAGGGAAATGACGAGGCTGTGAATAAACTTAGTAGACGATATCAAAAATAATCATGTAAATTAAAAATAATTGACGAATTTATTACATTATGAACATTTATTGCGTCAATCTTCGCTATCTTTTTTGGATCTATACACCCATGATGCACAACACACAACTCGTCGTTCCGGAATATATTTACTTCCCTCTTCCTGCCCTCACCAAATCCCCGACAACAACCCCGCCCACTGGTGCTACCCTCCACATCTCTACAATACTTCCTCCGACTTCCCTCCTCACAACCTCCTCAGTCTCTCTCCGAATCTCTCCCATCCACTCTCCCTCCTCTACCCAACTTCCCTGTCCCTTCGTGGCGAAAAAGAACGCCTCTTCCTCAAATACATCGTACAAGTCATCCTCCATACTCGGGACCTTTCCGCGCGCCGCAACATAGTCGAGTAGGGCATCGCAGATTGCCGGGATGGGCGCGGAGCGGAAATTCGCCGTTAGGCGGGATATGTATCTGTGGAGCAAGAGCATGCGAGCATGTTCAGGGAAAGCCCGAACCCGCCCGTACGGAAGCGGGAGTTTTGACCACGGGATCTTATTTGTCTCGAGGGCCCCCGAGACCCGGAGAGCCTTGATGAATTCGATATGCGACGTATGGTCCAGCGATGCGATGAGGATTCTGGGGAAGAATGCACGGGTTCCTACTGCCTCGAAGACCTTCCCGGCCCATTTATGGAGGAGCATGGGGGTCACGGCGATGTTGAGGGCTGACCAGCGGACCGAGAGGGCCCCGGGTGTCCGGGAGACATCAGCCATTGAGACGAATAATGGGGTGACAAGAGTCCAGTCGATGGGGACGTCGAGGGCACGGCGAGGATCTTGCTCCGGGTTGTCGGTTTCGATATTCATAGAATCAAGCGACTGGCCGTTGTCATGAACCCAGGTATGCCAGATATGGCCCAAGACCATATTAATCAAAATGCGATCTTGCTTTTCATCCCAGGCGTCGTTTGATATGAAGCCTCGTTTGACCAGCTCTGTATGTTTCTCGCGGACTGCAACGGGTTCCCGGTCAAGTTGGTTGCCGAGCCCGACCCAATCTTGCCCGTATGTGTCCAAAAGTGAAATCAAGCGTGATTCGTCCGCTGGTGTCCACATAGTCCGAACAATTGGATTTGGTACGAGAGATCGGATCTTCACCTTGACTGAAGCAAACGCGCGGTCCGGCAGTGCCTGTAGTAGATACACCCATGTGGCCCTCAGCCACTCCAGCTGCGCATCGGTCTTAACTAATCCGCGCATAACCGGAGTATGCACCATCCTCGCCATCTGGACGGCCGATAGATTCCTCATCTCACACCAAGTGCTGATAGCAATCCGCAGCGTGTCGATCTCCTCTTTTTTCCAGTTGCGGCGCTTTTCCGGGCCGTTAGTATCGGGTTTATTGATGTCGGCAAGTGATACATTAGCGATATCCACGTCATCAGCATTCCGCCCCTGAGCTCTCGCCTCGGCTCTTTTCCGTGCAACGGCGGCACGAAGTTTGCGGGAGTCTTCCTCAGTGGGTGCAGGTGGGGTTCTATCCGGGAATGCACCATCTGAATCCCCATGAGGTCTCGCGCCAAAGGCATCGAGGTCCAAGACTTTGGGGGTGCCGTCTTTGGCTTTGCGGAGTTTCTTTGGTTGCGAGGGGGCGGGGGTTACCGGAATATCCTCATGGCTAGGGATGGACGGTGGACCATTTGGGAGAGGGGTTGCGGGGGGCTGTTTCTTGGTGCGGCGTTTGCGGGCGGGTGTGGTCAGTTCGGCGGTGGCAGCGGTGATGGCAGCTTTTGTGGCAGCGGCGCGGGATTTTGCGCGGGGCTTGGAAGATGGTGTAGCGTCGGGAGCTGTAGATGCCGTCTTGCTAACGGTAGTCTTCTTCGTAGCCTTGATAGGACGCTCTTCGATCTCATCAGCATCATCCTCAATGACGGGCCTAACATCTGCCATCTCCTCATCACTGTCCTCAACCATTTCCGCCGACAACACCTTGTTTTCCTTTCTGAGAACAGGTGGTCTAAGTGGTAGGCTCTTCGCTGGAGTCTTCGGGGCCTTGGGTTTAAAAATCGGGGCTTTTACAGCTGAAGGTAATGGAGTCCGCTGCGCAGGCTCTTCGATTTCATCGTCGTCGTCGTCGTCGTCGCTTGTGTCAACCTCAGATTCAACAACATCACCAAGGATGATTTGGGGCGTCGAATCAATCTGCGATAGAGAAACAGCGCCTTGCAAGGGCTTGCGAATACGAGAAGTCTTTGAAGTTGGTGTTTCCGGAATGGCAGCCTGGACCTCCACGGTCCGTTCAGCCTCTGCAGCCGCCTTTTGCTTTTTCTGTTCACCTTGAGAACTCCTGACACCATCTTGTGTCCCAGGAACCTCCACAACCTTCCTCTTTCTAACTGCCGGCGACGATGCAAAGTCAGTCATACCCATTCTCGTCTCCTTGCGCGCCGTCCCCAGCCTTCTCGCCGGTGTGACCATGGCACTCTTAGGTCCCTTTTGGCTTGGACTCTCCGGTACTTCATAAACCGACTCATGATCACCAACAAACCCCGCCATATCTGCCCGCACCGTGAAGGGACTTGACCTCGGCTTCTGTTTTAACTTTTGCTGATGTCTCTTAACATAAGGGGTTGCAGAAATCTCGGGAAGTCCCTCGTCATCAGATGAATCTGAATACTCAGCAACTGGAGCATGTCCAGCTGGAGGGATGATAGTTTGACTAGAAAGCATATGAGAGGGGATCACCGAGTCGTTACCAGGGGTCTCTGGCGACAGCTCTCGTCTAATAATTGTGGGAGGCGACGACGGCTCGATTGCTTCTTCGATATCGCTCTTAGAAATCCCAGGGTTAGACTCAGATGCCCCATGGGTCTTGCCGATCATAGAGTTATTAGGACCCGGTGCAATGACCATGGAGTCGCCAAGTTCAATTGATGATTCCCGGAGTGGAGGAGGCGCATCGCTCATAACGTCATCTTCGTCTTCGTGCTCCGACTCGGCGATTTCAACAGTTCCAGTGGCGATGGCTTGGCTAAGATTGATCGCGGTATCAACTTGAGTGGAGTTGAAAACGGGTAGATCAACGTCCCAGTTGTCGTCATCGTCGGAGGCATTAGCGGCAGAGTCGTTGTCTGAACCAGCGGCTTGAGATGAAGGGACAGTGGCAGCAGTGGTGTCAACCTGAGTAGAGTTGAAGACAGGGAGATCTACGTCCCAATTATCATCGTCGTCATCTTCTTCTTCACTAGCCTCAAGAGGCTTAATGGTGGTATCCTCAGCTTCAACCTCCTCACTGTCTTCGGACTCAGATTCAGCCTCGATCTCAACAGCCTGGGAGACATCCAGAGAAGTCGCCTCGACTTGAGTAGAATTAAAGACTGGCATATCAACATCCCAGTTATCTTCGTCTTCATCTTCCTCGACTTCTTCCTGTTCTGACTCTTCAATCTCCACGGTTCCGTCCGCAACAGCTTGGCTTAAATCAATATCTTGTACTTGTGTGGAGTTGAACACAGGCATGTCGACATCCCAATCCTCGTCATCCTCAGCCTCTCCCTCCTCAGCACTTTTCTCTGGAACAATCGTGCTTTCACCCTCCTTCTCATCTGAAGCAGCAGAGGGATCCTGAGTATCCGGAAGCGTCTGTAACCTCTTTTCCTCCTCCTTTTCCTGGGCATACCGGCGCGCCTTCTCCTCCTTCTCTTTCCGTTTCTCCTCCTTTTCCGCTCGTCTCTTCTCTTGTTCCTCCCTCTTCTTCTGCTCCTTGTCTTCCTGCGCCGTCTCTTCCGCCTTCCTACGCGCCTCGTCTTCCTCAGCGCTGGTCACCCTCTCGTCTCTCTCAGCCTTTCCTGCCAACACCGACCCACCACCATGACCCTTCTCTTCCTCCCCTTGTTGCTTCGCGGCATACTCTTTTCTCATCTTCTTTCTCTGTGTTTTCGACAACCCGGCAATCCGTTTTTCAAATTCCTCCTTTGACTCCCTCGCAGGTGTTTGGCTGACCGGTGTGCGGTCTGTTACAATGCTCACCTGTTTTACCGGCGTCGCGAACCCCTCCCGCTCCCTTTGCAGCTTCTTCTCTAGCTTCCGCTGCCTCTTCGACAAGTGCTGGGCAGTCGACTCCTTTCCTGGGGTCTCAGGGTTCACGTCCACGTTATGTCTATCCTTCCGTTTCTTATTTGGCGTCGCAATGGGTTCCGAAGATGTAAGTTGCGGCGGTAAAATCGCGTTGGTCTTTTTATTGGCCTCAGCAGAAACCGCAGATGTTGAACCAGCATTTGCTGATACGCCAACTAAATTTGAGGAATGCCCTGGCGCTTTACTAGGGAGTTGCGCAGGGATCTTCGGGGCAGGTACAGGCGTTGACGATCTCGCATGTAAAAGTTGCGGGGGCGGAACGGGAGTCTGTATAGGCATGGCCGTTTCTGGTGCCGTCAATCGGACTTTGGGAACAGGTGTCGAGAAATTCGGAAGAATCGGAGTAGCTTTTGGGGTGGTTGTGGTGGAATCAAGAATAAGACTTTCATTGCCACCAGAAGATGATTTCCGACGGCCTTGTCCACGACTTCTACTCCGATTTTTAGTGTACGGTGTCAATGTCTTGGAGGGGCTTACGCCGCCATTTGGCATTGTGGTGTCTATCGAGGTCCTGTCCACAGCTTTCGGTGTCGAGGTTGCAGATACTGTCGGAACAGGATCAGATGTCACTTTCCTAATGCCAACAGCCGGAACAGGCACAGGTGTCACCTTTTTTCCAATCATCCCCATAACAGGAACCGGTACTGGCGTCTGTCTTTTAAATAGCGCTGGCACCGGGATCGGCGTTGTGCTCAGTCTCCCTGCATGATATGTACGGATAGGTGGTGTTGACGTCGCCGCAAAGGTTGAGGGTGTCTCTGGAGGTGGTGCGGGCGCCGGTGTAGCTTTTGGCTTGGGCGCCGCCTTCGCTTTGGAAGCTTTTGTTTTTGAGACGGGAGTGGTTATCGGGGTTGTAGCGAGGGAGGGTGCAGCAGATGATGTCGTAGTAGGCCTCTTTTTCTTCTTAATGGCAAGAGGGGTGACGGTGCCGGCATCAACACTGCGTAAGGCCTGGGAGAGGGGAAGGATTGGCTTGGGTGTTGGTTTGCTGGGAGCGGTTGGGGTCATTGTGTCGGAAGTTGGTCGAGATTGCTGATAGCTAGTCGTGGAAGGTGGAAGTCTTTATGGAAACATTCGTCAGAGTCATAAATCAGACAAGTGATTGGTGGTTGGTGGTTGGTGGTTGGTGATGTTTATGGATGCGACAAGAGCCCAATCGTCATTGCAAGCAGCAAGTAAACATAGAAATTGCTGTGATGACGAGATGCAAAATTAGATGAAAATACGATGCCAAAATGCTTCAAAAACAATTATGCTTAGCCGTCAGAAATGAAGAAAATATGAAATTAGTAGCAAGTAAGATCTGCAATCGGCAGCCAACTGAAAGATGACACTTTCAGCCTCACGCCAATGAAGTAGACTTGCTTGATGTTAAATTTTTCATACAAAAAATCATCACCATCGCAAGGAAGGTGCCGACGTTGATTGTTTCTGTACTAAAGTTGCTATGGTGGGTTTTACAGGCGGATTTGCCGCTAAGGGTAGCTACTGCTGCAGGTACATGGCTGGATTTTCCATTTGCGACGGGCAGCTGCCCTTGCGAAAAAAAAAAAAAAAATATTTGCCTTTGCGCGGCGATAAGATAAAGAATTTGGGAGACATGGACGTGGGGTTGGCTTGCATGGGTTTCCCAAGTGAGACAGCATGTAAGTGATTGCTATACAATGAGATTATATTACATTGAGACTATATAGCATCAAAACTTACATAGGATTCGACGTTTACCAATTGGCCCTACTATAGTTTTATCCAATAGCGATAACTATCTCATTTTATGATATAAAATTATTACCACAAAGTTGAATAGTTATGCAAAAGTGAAGTATCCAATAGGGTCTAAAAGAACCCTTGCCTAAAACAACAGGCGGTCAATCTGTCATTAATAAAAATCCCTGTAATAGCCGGCAGAATCTCAATTGCACAGAAACCGTCGCAAAATCATCACCAGTGTACGTCACACAAATCTCACTTCATGTCATAATAGTCCAGAGTCTATTCACATAGCCACCACAGTTATGCTCGTTTCCAGTATACGGAGATCAAATCTCGGGGCCAAGGTGACACACGCCTTGGCCCGGCGGACATTATCAACCTCTACATCATTGTATAGTCCTGGACATCCAGAAGATCTGAGATACTACAATACAGAACTAGGAAAATGGCTTGCAGACACCAATAACTTTGCTAAGCCGAAATCTGCCAAAAAAGTTCCTACCTCAGCGAGTACCCGCGCTTCTACGACCCCAATTATTGACAAATACCGCATTAACGTTGTCAACCCCAAGCTTGTTGGTATGGTTAATCTAACTTCGACGTCCATGGTTCTCTCTATTAACATCCTTAGATGAAACTATCGCCTATCTTGGGTCTTCTCTCGACCGTCATGAGGGCTGTGACCTCCTCGACATCAACCCAGGCGTCGGCCTTTGGAGTCTCGGGCTCAACAACCGACTGAAACCCCGTTCCCACGTCCTCATGGAACCTGACATCGATTTCTACGAACCGCATCTAAAGGAGCTTCTTAAACGTCCCGGCGTCTCTGTAACCAGAAGATTTGGTGCCGTATTCACTGACCTGGAAGCTACGCTCGCCGAGTTTCCTCACCAAAATCCGGCTCCGCGCACCGGCGACGTTGAAAGAAACGATTCGTTATTGGTCTCTATTAATTTAGGCACGTATCCGAAGAAGCGTTTCGCATCCCATGAATCGGTAGCCGCCTTGATTATGCACCAGCTTCTCGGATCTATACGGACCCGCACCCTTTTCCAAAAGTATGGGCTTGTGCGAACGTTGGTCTGGCTTCATGTGGATGATAGTAAAACATATTTGCCAAAGAATGTCTATCTCCGGAGGCGAGCATCGCTGGAGGCCGAGTTATCGACAGAATGGTTCCACACAGTTGTCGGCCCTGATGATGAGAATGAGGCGGGAAGGGAAGCTCTTATTAAGGCCCGACAACCCGTTAGAGAGCCCGGAACAGTTCTATATATCGCCAAGAAGGTCCAAGAAAAAATGAAACAGGACGGACGAGTGGCGCCTGAGTACCGCCAGCGTGATATTATAAAGTCTCTTGACCTTGAGACCCCCGAAAAGCAGGCAGCTGATAAAACATTCCATGAAGAAATGGTCGAGGTCCTCAAGCAACAGCGCGAGGTTATCAAAGCCTACGATGAGAAAATGAACCAGGTTGACAGCGTAGAAGTCCATACCAACCCAGCCAACTTTTTCAGCAAGGATGATCTGAAGAAACATAGAGATCTCATTGACTGGTTCCACAAGCTCCCAGATAACGAAACGGGGGAGGTGCCAAAGAAATTCCAGCCCTTTGGTGCCGTTGATGACGAGCCTCAGGGCTTTAAAAGGACAAGGTCGTTGACAAATGAAACAACGGATGAACTAAGTGGAGGCGATGAAGAAGTGGCAATGGGTCAGAGCCAGTCCAACCAAAAAGTCGCCAAGGAGATTGGAGAGGAAGCCCCGAAGAAACGGAAGTCAAGGAAGAAGGCTACAGAAGAAGAAGAAGAAGGGATTGAGACGGAGGTAGAGGAAGCACCCAAGAAGAGGAGGGGCCGCAAGAAGGCTGTCGAAGAAATTGAGGAAGAAAGTATTGTGGTTGAGGAGGCTCCTAAGAAGCGGAGATCACGGAAGAAAGCTACTGAAGAAGAGGAGGTTGAAACGGAGGTAGAAGAGGCTCCCAAAAAGAGAAGATCGCGGAAGAAGGCCACCGAGGAGGTTGTCGAGGAACAAGAAGAGATAAAACCTACTCCGAAAAAGAGAGGGCGTCCTCGGAAAATAGCTGTAATCGAGGCTAGTACTGATGCTGATGCTGAGACCGCCGAGACTCCCAAGAGGAAGACCCGGTCCAAGAGCAAGAGTGCAGCAACCGTCGAAGAAACCGAAGAAGCCCCCAAGAAACGCCGCTCTCGCTCCAAAACTAGCACTGCTGACTTGGAACTTGAAGACCCAGCAGCCACGATGGAAGAAAGTCCTAAGAGAAAGAGATCCTCTTCTAAAAAGGCAGCTGTCCAAGACATTGAGCCCGAAGAGGAACCCGAAGATGACGCCTCGGATGAATTCTCAATCCTCGACGAAGACTTTGACCAAGAATATTCTCAAAAAACCAGAGCAGCTCATAAGCCCCATCGCATACCCGATACCATTCTAGGTGTCCCCGTAACCGTCACAAGCGTTCTCCGTCAAGCTGCCGGAATCTCCCCAGCCGACGGCCGGGAGTTGCGATACCTCTTTGCCCGTACTTTCCTTGAACTCATCAACGAGAATCGCCGCAAATATACCGAAAACACAATCACCAAGGGCGAATTCCTCGAGAATCATATGGAGCTGCAACAAGATCTCGCCAAACTGCACAAGAATTATCAAACGTCGCTCCGCTTGCTAGCCGATGAAGACTACTTAATGCGCCAAGACCCGCCGGTTCTTATGTGGGATCGCCGCGAATACGAACCGCTTGTTTGGCAGGCGGGCGATTGTTTCCCCAATGTTCCAACTGTCCTCATAGACATGCAACCCCGCAATCCCCCCCGCCTTATCCGCCAAGACAGCCCGATACCCCACTCCTCCATTATTTTTGACATGTTGACAATCATGCTCATGAGCAATTCGTCTATCCAAGTCCTGCGCAACCTCGACAGAGTGTGGCCTGGTGCCGGCGATGGCGTCAAGCCGTACGTTAAAGACCTTTTCGATATCACGAAGCAGGGGACGCCGATTGAAATTACGGGGAATGACTTGACCGCGATGACAGGGAGACGGATGAATGAGAAGCAGTTTATGGAGTTGCTGGAGGGATGGTTCAAGTGGCCATTTAGACCGACATATTCGCAGCTGTTGGTGAATAACGTGGAGGATACGGAGAAATCAGAAGTTAATGATTTGACGAAGCATATTGATATATAAAAAAAAGCAGATGGGGTGGATATAGTGTATATATCAAGTGTATATTGTTGTAAGATTAGGCGATAGATTGTAATTTAGCATCCAATGTATAGAAGTTATATTTTAGGTTGCGATGCTCCATGTGACACAAAGAATAGTCAGCACCTTCCTTTGATCGTACTTTCATCTACCTGGTCCAGTCACATAATTCCAGTAGAGGCGCTGCTAAGTCATTGGTAACACAGTGTACTGTCACGTGATGCACTCATTTATAACACTTATTCCAAAATATAAATATATATTAATTTCAGAATGAATTCCCAACATAGCTAACGGATATATCTAAAAACAAACCCAAAAATGCTGCAAATGTAAAGGTGTGCTGTCAAAATAAAGCAAAACCCCAAGAAGTCATGAAAAAATACCAAAAACCGTGAAATGCCCCCCAAGTATCAATATATGATGCTAATGAAAATCCAAAGAAAAAGAAAAAGATAAATAGTGACAGTTTAAATCATGATAACCCAACCCTTTTTATGTGTGTCCAAGTGCTTCGGCATAGCGTGGAACGGAAAAAAAGAGTCGCCTCTTCTTCTTGGTCGCCGAGACAGAGACTCTCAGCTGTGAACAGAGCCTCGTCGGCGGGCGCCAGTTATTTCGTTCTTCTAATACATAGCAGAAAGGTCGGAAGCAGACAATCGTAGCAAAGCAAAAAAAGAAAAGAAAAAAGAACAAAAGAAATCGTCATAAAAAGCAAGAAATCAAAGCAAGACTATCAGCCAGTATGTGACACGGCGAGTAGCTTACAGAAGAGAGTCACCCAGGGCCGAACGGACCAGAGACTTGGCAGCGCTGAGAGTATCGAGACCCTCGTCCTCGGACTTCTTCAGGTTGGGGTTGACCTCGACAATGTCCATGGCGACGAGGCAGTTGGTTTGGTGGAGGGCCTCGCAGATGTAGTTACCCTCACGCATAGTGAGACCGCCGCGGACGGGAGTACCGGTAGCAGGAGCCCAGATTGGGTCGAGACCGTCGATGTCAAAAGACAGATGGATGGGGGTATCAGCACCAATGTGAGCCAGAGCCATCTCGACGACCTTGCCAATACCGTACTTGTCGACGTGGTACATGGAGAAAGCCTTAATGCCGTGCTCAGCAAGGATCTTCTTCTCGCCGCTGTCAACGTCACGGAGACCAATGTAAACCAGCTTAGTGGTCGACAGCATGTTCTCGGGCTTGACCCAGCCGAACATGGAGGGATCCTCAGACTTGGCAATACCAGTCAGGAAGGCAACGGGCATACCGTGGATGTTACCAGAGCCCGAAGTCTCGGGGGTGTTAATGTCAGCGTGGGCGTCAACCCAGATGACAGCAAGCTCACGGCGGCCATCGAAACGCTCGCGGATAGCCTTAGCGGTACCGCCAATAGTGCCAATAGCAACGGAGTGGTCACCACCAACAGTCAGGACCATGCGACCCTCCTTGGCGTGCTCGTAAACCTGATCAGCGATCTGGGCGGTGACGTCAGAGACATAGCGGGGCTTCTTCATGCCACGGTAGTCAGTGTCGGCCTCAGGGTTCTTGTGCTCGTAGGTGCGAACAGCAGTGTCGCCGTGCAGCTTGTAGCCGAGGTCGGACGACAGCTCCTCGAGGAGACCAGCCTGGAAGAGAGCGTCGGGGCCGTCATCGACACCGGATTTGCCCTATTGTGGGGAGTTAACAAGTGTTCGGGATATTTGAATACCTGACTGAAGGAATAAATTGCTTACCTGGCCACCAGCGAAGCCCATGGCGACAACACCAAGGTCCTCCGGTTGGGAGAGGAACTTGTTGTCCGACTTCTGGCTGATAATACCGTTGACAGTCATTGTGAGATGTGACGAAGAGATGAAGAGGGTATAGGTAGTTAGTTAGAGATGATGAGGATCTTCACAGAAGAATCACTTCTTGTTGAGTTAATGAAGAACTATGATGGAAATAGAAACCTAAGCTAAGTCTGCCGATGACCTTTGCCTTGGATGATACAGGAAGAAGAAGGAAGAAAAAGAGAAAGAGAGCTCGTCATCCATGACCAAATACAGAAGGCCTGCCCTTTATATAAGCACTTGCTGATTCAACGTGATACCATGGTCCTTTCGCTTTTTTTTCTCTGTACGCATAAGCCCTTGTCTCTTTGGGGGTGTGGATAGAAAGCCTTCATGGCCCATGTGCCGTAGAGTTTTTGGCTGACTTAGCTTAAAACGGCCGTCGGCAGCAGGGTTAAGAAACATCGCCATGCCTAAGCTTGTGAGGGTTCCTGAGAGAAAAAAAAAAGTGGCCTCTTAGTCTGGACAAGCCGATGGCTAGCTTGGGAAGCGGCCAACTGTTATTATGTATACTAAAGAGAGTCAACATCCTTATCTGGAGTTAAGCGAATTTAGTAGCGAATACATTGCAACCACTTAACGTTGAGAAACCTACAATTCAAAGCTGGTAGCCGTACTAGCCGTACTAGCCGATACATGTCTGAGTGCACGAAGATTAAGCTGATTTGTTTGTCATTTGTGGCTATATCATCGTTCTGCTACGCAGCATTGAGCCAAGACCTTGCAGTGACTGCAGTGACTTTATCTCCACGCTGTGCCTTCGGCAAGCCCATCAGATAAAGTGGAGATCCGTCCTCGGGAATCCTGTATCCTACTGAAGTTGTGTCTTCTTTCGCGGTGATAAAATGCTAGGGTAGTAATGGAAACAGGAGAGCGAGCGAGCCCTTAACTCAGGCATGCATGAATAGCTGCTGCTTTCATGGGCGTCTTTCTTCATAATCTCCCTTGTGAATTTGACTCGTCTAGCTTTAGAGTTCAAGGAGGTGCAGGCCAACACAACACTGGCTATCAGCAAGTGTAAATCTCGGCTTACCACGGATTGACACGGCCTAAGTCTCCAAGTTTAGTAATTTTCCATACCGTCGGCCTATTTCCCACTAATCCACACCTGCTCAACGATGAATCAGCACACCTTCATTCCAACCATCTAGTTCGTCTCCATTTCTGCTATTGCATATTATTCCCAGCATTTACAACTGACTGAATGCAGGCCAATATGATAAGCTTGCTTGGAAAGTTAGACTATAGATCAAAAGTCCACAAGGAATGGCAACCTCTGTATGAATGGCCCCTACCGAACATGTGTTAGCTTGGGTTCACCCAATTCTTTGTGAGCCCCCTTTACGATATCAATTATTATATGTACCAGAAAACAACTCAGCGGGCGCATATTGATCAAGCGACGAGATATGGCAATTTACAAGACCAGATATGAAATTTACGTAGTCACTTATCCATCCAGCCCGCCTCATGGATACACAATACAAGGCATCCTACCATGCATAGACGTCCTGCATCGGATAGCTACCATTCCCACTCACCTCCCCCTAAACACAACTCTGTCCGAGTCCCCTTGCATCCATCACTTCACCCTCGAGTCTTCCAGAAGTCAAACAACCATCCTCCTCCATTTTTGCCTATATCCCCACACTTAATCAAACCCAACAAGCCCACCCGATCAACTTTAACGGCCTAGCGTCAAAAGCCTACGAATCTGATTCTCACCAATATCTGTACTTAGGAGAAGCCCGAGGCGGCAGTGGCGGCGTTATCTAAGTGGGTGTGACCGAGGCGCAGACCTGAGATGACGTTGATTAATCTATTTATGAGTTCTTTTTGTTCTTCTCGCTTATGGTGAGATCTAGAAACCAAGTGGATATAACATTGACATCGCTTATTTTTGGAAGAGATTGTGAGATTATTAGATAGTATTAGCTCGGCGTTCCAAGTGGTCAACCACAGCAAGTTTTTACAAATGTGTCTATATAAAGCAATTTTCCTTTTTGTTATCATTGAGCACCTACCCTTTTTGTGCTCGAGTCCACATCTCTTCTTATCAGATCAATGACGTATTATACTCTCGTTTATCTTCCTCTGCCCCCTCATTCTCATCACTACAACCCTCATTCCAGACCAGGATCTTCCCCCACCTCATTCCCCCCCCCCCCCGTTTTACCTGTTCACATAAGCTGACCTCAACCTGGTTTGCCTACGCCAAGCCATCAATTGCTTCAAACAATTGTGATCTCTCTGTTGCAATACGTCACAACTGTCATGAATTCCTCGTAATCAACAGCCTGTCCATCACACCCTAGTATACCCTAATGTATTGTTTAGTCATCTATAGCCACCTCTCTCCAATCCAACCACTACCGCAATGGCACACTATACCGGATATTGCTGAATGTATGACTGAGTCTTGATTAATGTTGCGTAAAATATATCTGTCCTAAGCGCAGGCTATAAAAGAGTCTTATTCTGGCTCTTGGCCGTAGTTTACCGATCATGTGGCCATATTAACTCTATGTTTTCCCGTCAGCGCCGTTATACACCTATAAACACACCAACTTCCACGAACTGTATTACATTTCATTTTATCCTTCTCCATAAAGACACCCCAAATTTACGTTGCCCTCACCTAATCCACTAGCCCACCAACTAATCCCCAATCTCCTCCGCACCGCCCGGCCAATCTAGTCCCACTTTTCCTGCCGTCGGCCCCGTCGGCCGCCGCTGCCCGCATGATCGATTTTGTACGTAAGAGGGCCGTATGTTGTGGGAAGAGGGGTTCCAGTATAAATAATGAGGGAAAATACAGCGGATAAAGAAATTTGTGGGAAATGTGAATTGGGGTGAGAGAAATGAGGAAATAAAATCATGACAAGATTTTGGTGAGGCAGGGACACGGCGATGATATAATGTTAGTGAAGAAGATGTATTAATACATTTATTTTGTATTTTATTTATATTGTATTTAGAGATAGTGTAAAGCGTTGGATGATCGTGGCTATCGATGAAGAAAGATGCAAAGAAGAAAAATGAAAAGATATAAAAAGACAAAGAAACCAACATAAAACACACTCAATACTAACCCAACATACTTTCAACCTTATAAATCAGACTAAAATCCTACTACTCTACTTCAAATCAGAAACATACCCCATAACCTCTCTATCATCACTGCTCACCCTAGCGTACTCCAACAGCAACCTCGCAACATAAATCTGCATATCCTCTCTCCTCAACACCTTGTTCGCCCAAGCCTGGCCGTCCAAAGCGATCGCCTTGGCAACTTTATCATGTCCAGGCTTACCCCCGGCACCAATGAAATACTCCATTATCGGATAGTAATCACCAAACCGGTTATCCATGGGCACAAAGTGCTTCCAAGCAACCAACCGGTCATCGTGCCACTCACGCCACAAGGTCGACTTGATAGGCAGAGACGTTGACCGCAGGAACCCGAGGTACCGACCCGAGAAGGAGTTACCGTCGATATCGGGCATGTACTTGAAACGAAACTGCTCAGCCATTGACTTACCCTCGCGAGGGTGGAACCACGGCTCCAGGTAGCCGCAGGCGCCATTGGGCTCACTAGGAAAACAAGACAGGTCAATGAAGCCAACATCTGACCACTTAGTGAGCCACTGGCTAATGCCCTCTCTCTTGCCCTCCTTCATCGTCTCGAGATGATACTCGTTGTCGGGAAGAGCAAAGTTCATCTGCCGCTCGCCTTTTTCGGCGGCCGCAATCGACGTGATATTGTTCATCGAAACAAAACGGTGGCGTTGGAAGCCATGCCAAGAATAGTTATGGGTACGGCCACCAGTGGCAACACCTCTCCATGAGACAGCGTCAACCTTTTGCTCCCAAGGCACATTGGCACCACCAGCACCCATAAAACGGTCATCTTCCTTCCAGTACATCGGGGCCGGGAGCAAGATCTCGTTATTAACCGTCAACTTAGATCCACCGAACAAAGGCATCAGCTGCTTGCGGGAGCGGACGCTCAAGGGCTCAATAAAGATGCCATCAAGATATTGGAGATCTGGCTGGTGGCAAAAGTCGGTGGAGAGTGTATAGTTCGAGACGAATCCATTCTCCATGTGCGGCTTCGCATGGTGCATCGAGATCTTAGCAGGCTCGAACGGGGGAAGCGGAATAACGCTATTACGAGCAAGACTATTCTTGGGGCACCCACGGCGCGCAATATCCCAGAAAGGGCCTGTAGTGGAACATGTTAGTAGACATTTACGATAGAAATCATGTTAAGTTAAGTCATACCGGTAGTCTCCCACTCCATAGGCGGGTTATCACCATCACGCGGCGGAGGAAGGCTCTTGAAAGCAGAAACGACGTCCTTGGGGTCCGCCATCTTCTTAGTAAAAACGGCTTTGCTCATGTATGCATCGATATCCTCAGCCGGAACAACCAGACGAGGTTCATCCATAGAATTCAAGGCAATATCCATATCAGGAAGGATGTGCTCAATGGTGTTTGTGAGGTTGAGCCAGATCTGGGTCCAAAACCAGTCACTCTTGGAAGTGGCTTTGTGGTCACGGATCGAAATGCGCATCTCGTAGTCATCGGCATCTTTACGAAGCTGCGCTGCAGGCATACCCCAGAAAGGCTCAAGATCACGGTAGATCTGGTCGAAGAAGTCCTCTACAATGATAGCGTTCTTGCTGGCAGCAAATTCGTGCCATTTATCAAATCCTGGAGGAGGGTGGCGACCACGGCGCTTGCGGTAAGCAGCGGCTGCCTCTTCCAAGGTCGAGGACTGGGTCATGAGAAGATCATCAAACTGCTTATTGGCTTGGTGAATCAAGCGATCGATCGGGTGGTTCTCATTGGGGCCGAGGGGGACGGTAATTTTAGCAGCGCTTTCTGATTCGGGAGTCGCTGGTGATGGTGGCTTGGTGGTGCCGAGATGATCGTCCGTTAATTGGGGGACATTGACCAGATACTTGAACAAAAGGACAACGGCAACAGCGGCCACAAGGTACCGAAAGAAAAAGCGCATGACGAACTGTGGTCGTCGAACCATAGAATGGCCCAACTTTTGAAGCATTATCTGACAGATCAGATTCGGGGAATGCGCCGAGGGCTGAAAGTGTTGTTATATATAAAGGATCGCAGTTCAAAGTGGATCACCGTATTCGGTTCGGTTGGAACCGTCCAAAACGACTGCGGGGAAAAGACGTGGGGGGGATTCTTGGCCTAAATTACGGCAGTGACTCGGGGTCTTCTATCCACAAGTTCAGTCGGGAAGTGACGCGGAACAGAAACTGTTTGGTGATGTCAGTACGTGTAATTCCTCAAAGTAGCATCTTCACATGGATAATCTGGGAGTACCGATGTCGCGAAATCTGACAGCAGAGGCTTGTATGCACCTCGTACAGCGGCCTGCAATGATACAATCGAAGTGTGGTGGGTCTGTGGGGGTAAAGTATAAATTGATGCAAGACTATCATACAAAGTGAGTATTCTCAGACAATGACTGAGAACTATATTGTCGCGGCCAATCCCGCTCCAGTGTTCATGAATCACATGCCCAAAATTACAGCTCCTTTGACAATATGCTTGTAGCAAGATTATAAACTTACTAATGTAAAAATTCGCGAGATCCTCGGCACTCAGAGTCTTGTACGGTCTTCGTGATGCTCGAGATGATGCTGTGCAATGTATTCCTTTGCTGATTTGGTGGGACTTGAAGCCACAATGTTACCT
This sequence comes from Catunica adiposa, assembly GCA_001640685.1. Lineage (NCBI taxonomy): Eukaryota > Fungi > Ascomycota > Sordariomycetes > Microascales > Ceratocystidaceae > Catunica > Catunica adiposa. The sequence continues at coordinate 46,806 of LXGU01000140.1, forward strand.
GATATAAAATGTATGGGAGTCGATGGGTCGTGATAGACTTCCAGCACACAAGTGGCCATATAGCTTATCTATACAAGAGTTGTAGAGAAATCTATATATAGAAGGATGAGAATTGGGAATGCTTCAATAGATCGCGATGTTGAGAATAATCGAAGATTCAAATTAACAAGAGTGGACCAGCTTTACTAATTTCAGCGAGGCGCCATAGAGTAGCGTTAGTGATGAGGGCTGGCTACAGGAAGCTGGTTGTTCAGACCCCTGGACAGCAGACTGGAATTTAAGCTTGATGTCGACTAGCCCTTAGGACCTTGAATGAATTATAACAGTACAATGATGTTGATGGGGAAGATATTGATGATAGTGGGTTGAAAAAGAGGAAGAAGAGGAAAGCAATACAGAAATTCAAAGAATATTCAGAAAGTCATACAGAGGAATATTGATCGACAACTAGGAACTCGCGTTTGAAGGGAAACTACTCCCACAATCCTCTCCAACAAGCTGGCAGTCGCTGCTATTATTGGCTGTCACCTATAACTAAAGCCCGCTATCGAGCAATCAGTCCAATATGGAAAGAAGCATGGACTGGACTCCTTCCACAACTACTACATGACTATACACTAATCCCCGCCTTCAATCTACCCAAAACTCCTGCTCAATTACACGTACCCCAAAGCTTGCCCCAGGAGGAGGCAAAGGGTTCTCCTATTTCCTGAGCCTCCTCCGGGGCCTGAATGGAGAGAATAACCGTATGTCAATTTGGCTCAACACTCCCTTGGAGAGCGTTATTTACAGAATGTCAACCACGCTACACCATGGAAAAGGAATGAGACCAGAGGAAACTACCCTACGTCTGGGTCTTGCCGAAGTTGGAATGGGCCGTTCTTGCCCTAGAATGGCATTTTGTTTAACAACGGAAGACTGTGTTTGGTTGTGTTTTATCGCTTGCTGATTATCGAGATTCATAAACCGAGACTGAGACGAAACACGTTTTCTCTATCAATAGAATAGAAGAAAATAAACTACGGATGGAATTTTTCTGGTGATAGTGATGTGAAAAACATGTCTCAGTTTGTAGGAATAGGGGCGGCAAGCCTTACATGCAATGATCACTTAAATTCCGTGTCCACCAAGCTTTCTTGGTGTTGCTCGTCGTGGACGAGCATATGTCTTGATAACGAGTGGCTGTAGATCATATTGAAGTTGTGAGACTATTCTCGAGCTTGGTCGTTAGCTGAATAGGAACTTCATCGCTGCTGCCAAGATTAAGGCTATATCAACATATATTTAAAGTCATAATGTCTGATCCACGCTTATAGCAGCTCGTGCTATATCTCGCTATTTCAGTTACAGCAACCTTGGTACATTAGTTTATTGATGTTTGCTTTTGATTTATCCCGCACTGTCAGTCCGGATTATTGATAGCCAACTACTACAAGATGCCAGGTGTTATGCAGGTCTGGGACAAAACTAGCACATCATACGGAAATTGGGTAATCTACATATTCCACACAGCCACAACCATATATTTGACTGACCAAATTTGACTAATGCAACTTATGATGTCAATATGGTTTCAGCATTGGACAATAGAGGGGCCAATCAGAGTAAAGCTTCATACAGACAGTTTGTCTTTTAAGCTTGAACTTCTTAATAAATACAAGACTCTCTTCGCTTTCTCTTTCTCTCTCTGCTCAGATACAGAATACTCTGGCATGGCTCCTGTCTGCCCGTTTCCCCAGATCACAAATGCCGCTTGCAATCCCAACTCACCCCAGTCGCCCTTCCTATCGCTTGGACCTCGAGTCATTGTTTAGTCCAAATTCATAACTTAAACTTTAGCCGAGCCGCCCAGACAATCTTGACCTCAGAGTAAAACCCTACATGGCATCTTATGCTTCTTGTGAACTCTTTCCATGACATGCAATCTGTGCACAAGAATCCACGTCGATCGAGCGTTTCGTCTTTACCTGCGAGCGGCGTATGAAGAAGGAAAGACTCACATTCATCATTTTATCAGCCAAACACCCCAGTTAAAATATCGTGATCCATTTGTTTACTTCATCTCCATCTTCGACGCTACTATGAGCCTCATGCAATCTCACTTCACTTTAAAATAAGCAGGAGAAAAGAGGCGTCATCAAATACCGTTTTTTGTAAGCAGCCACGGCCAGCCGTGATCCTTTAATGCAATAAACCAACCGGCTCTTTGCATTCTTAGTACATTTTCTTATGGTGGGCAACGCCACAAGGGATGAGCTCCCACTACTACCCATAAAGACATTTGAAGGTGACAAATTTTAAAGTCCTCTTATTAGTCGTTGGGGACGCCGGGACGCGGCCAGTTATACGAAACAGCAACCAGAATCGCCTGCATGGTGGGATGTTGTCTGACACCAAAACATACCCCAAAATAGCCATTTTCTGTTTAGAATTTACATTGGATGCGCCACGTTATTGCTTCATGTTTCCAGCTATCCGATTTGGAGTTCGTAACTTGTTATGACGAGTTGTTTCTGTATCCTTGAATATTATCATGTAGGTATTGTATCAGTGCACCAATAGCATCATGTTAGCCGGAAAACATGAATTATCCTGGGTACACTTTTGGAAACATTGAATGCCAAATTGGAGTGAGTACTCACGCCATTGGTTGTTTCAGATAAGGTTTGTACCATGGAAGTGTCAGAGATGTAGTTGCAGCTCAGGTAACAAGTCTAGGCGTCGACATATGGACCCTAATTTTATAAACCCTATAATACGCAGCTAGAATAGTGCACAACATTTGAAATTATATTCTACAATCCTTAACAAATTAAAATATCTCACAGACAGATCTATGATGGATGTGATTGTGAATAGTAGTCATCCAAAGGAATAAAGTCGATACCAATCACCCACACATGCCAGACGGTCCGCCCTCAATATGAGTTGTGTAACCAATGAGACTTTAGCAGGTACAACGTCATGACTTCCAAATTAGGATTGCACGATCGTATATAGAAGTAACTAGATGTGTGAAAAGTCAGATGACGAGGCTGCTATATTTGTATCTCAAGCATTCACAGAGGACCCGAAGTATTCTGCACACAAGATTACTCTTATCATGACCTCTATAGCCATCAAATCAAATCATCATGGCACCTAAACTAGAACACGAGGAACGGCTGAGAATCATCAAGGGTATGAGTGGACGGAAAAGTAAAAGTCCGACAATGAGTGCTAACTTGACTAGATCTGCTCACTCGATTAACTCGACTTCTTCCCACCACTACTGACCCTCCCGCCATAGCCTCCCTTGCTGCCGATATCACCAAGCGAGCTTCTCTCCTATCAAAAATCAGCCCAAAACGACCCGCATTTTCAATAAAGGATATCGACGCCCTTGACGCAATCTCTACTGAATTATGGAACCTCTGTAACCGCGAACTGCGAAAGGGACCAGAGACTTCATCAGAGAAAGGAAGGCCAAGAGGCTTATTGCTATCTAGAGCTTTGGGCTTTGCGTTTCAAGTATTGGGGTTTACAAGATGGAGAGGAGCGAGTGGAGGAGAGAGAGTAGAGCAGAGTTTGGGGGTAGTAAAGCTGTCTTTGTCGGCGGCTCGGAGTTGCTTAGGTAAAAAATATTACCGTGCCTTTAGAGACTAGACTGACTAATAGTGGAAGAGTAGACCAGCTTGACTACGATGTGGCCTTGGAAGTACTCAAAGATACAACTGGATACATCGAGCAACTTGACATACCTGAACTCGGCCAAGAGCAAGCGCTGATTCTCCAAAAGTTCAAAGCTGACTACTTCATTCTCCGAACTTCTCTTGTAAGTAAACCCCCACATAACCTGAATGGTAAACATATTATCTGACAATTCTAGTGTGCCAAACAAGACCGCCTCGACGTTGCCAATCACATGTATGAAAGCGGACTTCCGTCCTTCCGCTTGCTCGATGTTACATATTCAGAGAACTTAGCGGAGATCCTTTTTGATATTGGCAAGGGCCTAATGCGGCGAAAGGACTCTCGTCTGAGTTCGATATGGCTGCAAAGGGCACATGACCTTATTAGTTTACACTCTCTAGATAAACTATCGCGCATTGGAGTTGAGTTGCGACTCTCAATTATCCAAGGTTTAGTTCACGCATACACATCACTTGGTACTGGTGATGATGTCAGAAGGGGTCAAGTGCTGGTGAAAAAGTTGGAAAGTGAGTTGGGAGATTCGCCGGCAACGTTGATGCTAAAGATCAAGATATTGAAAGCCGCCGAAAAGGACGCATTCGATGTCGAGGTATATGCGGACACTCTTGGCCGATTCTCGCAAGTTAAGAACCTGACGGAAAGCCAGTTCAAGACAATATTACACGAATCAAAGACACTGCACCTATTGAAACCGGTTAGAGCAGTGCGAATAATTACTACACTATTGAATGACATTATCTTAGATTCGGCCAAAGGGGACTGGGTATCCAAGACATTGGTGTTGCTAGTGTTTTATTACACTACAGGAGGTGAGATCCCTGATGACACCTCACTTCTTGAGGTAATTCAGGGTGTTCATGATATCTTAGGCACTTCAATAGATGCGCAGACAGCCGGGGCTATCCAGTCGATTTTATGGAAGCAGATTGATAGGTCAATAGGCAAAGGGAGTGTCTCTGAGGCTGAAAGCTGGTGTCAAATAGCCTTGCATCCTCTTTTTGATAACGCGGGGACTACAAATCATGGAAAGATTGCTAGGTGGGTGTGCCATAAAACCTTGGCTTATAAGAGAACCACCACTAACTCTCGCCAGAAAACTCATTGTCTGCGCACTTGAGAAGGAAGACTACTCTGCCGCTACAGACATATTTCACAGCCTTCCACTCATTGTCCAACAAGAACAGACAACTGCTTTCTTAATGTTTAAAGTTGCTACACGTTCTCAAGATATGGAACTTGCTGCTACATGTCTTGCCAACGTAAGTCAGTCAACGAAGCAGGGGCGGGACATATTGTATGCATGTGTTCTTGACGCTCAAAACTCTGGTAATCTTGATGGTGCAATTGCAGCGATGACGGTATTAATGAATGTGAATGAGACATTGCCGGAAAATGAGATTCATATTCCGAGCTTGATGAGGTGCACAGTAAGGTTGTTGTATAGGAAGTTGGTGGGGGCAGAAGGGGAGATGTTGCAGGCGGTAGCGGGGGATATTTGTACAGTGTTTGAGAGTGGTAAGTGTCAGGAAAGATCAAGAGATATAGACAATAACTAACATGGTATTTATAGCTGCACATGCAATTTCCAAAGTAGCGACGGACTCAAAAGGCCACAAGGTGTTCCCCATAGAGGAGCTTAACTGGTTCAGTCAGAATTCTTACAATACCGGTATCAAGAACATTAAGACATGGCCTCCTCATCTTACCACACGGGTATTGACTGTCTGCCTTGATGTCCTTGGCTTTTATCCGTCAGATATCCCGCTTGAAGATGTTCAAGATCTTGTCCTCAAGCGCCTATGTTGCCATTTTGTCGTGGCAACATCCCTTGCTGCCATTGCTCGATGCGAATCTGACGTTAAAGAGAAGCTACAGGCATATCTTAATCTACGAGGGCATGTCAGAGCATATGATGATGAGTATATTTTACGGAGGGACACTTTTGATCCGATCAGCATGGGGCCAGATTTGCAACAGAAGTTAGCAGTGTTGTATGTATTTGACTTTGAGGCAGCATGTGCACAAAGAGAATGGGACGACCTGACGGTTATTGTGGCTAAGGCTGTAGACTTTTGCGAAGATACGAGGCTGGATATGCTAAAGGGGATGGGTGACTATCTATTGTCGTTGGTAGATATGCCAACAGAAGGTGAGTGTCAGATATGGATGTATAATAGTAATTGGTGCTAACCATTAGCGAGAATACAGCTTTATATCGAGTGTTGAAGTTGATCGTGAACGAGATCTGGAAGTTGGAGGCTTTTGAATTGGGTAAATTGTGCCGGTATCTCCGGTGTATGTTCCAAGCAGTGTTGCCCTCAGTTGATACATTGGCTCTGGAGGTACTTGGTATTTTCACAGATGTCATTGCAGATGCTTCTATGGCAAGTCATTCTTCCGTTTCGCTTATTATTGGTTACGTTTTACTAATTATTACTACAGAAAAGCCTACCGATTCCCTCGGAAGAAACTGAGTGGATGACTTCTTCGGCCTTCAACCACGGTATAGATTTCTTCTGCTCCGGAAATGATGTCGGCTCCCGAACATGGTGTGAGAAGGCACTTGAACTAGCCCAGCACCAGCCTGATAACGGTGCTTTTAGACAACACTTGCAAACCAGATACAATAAACTCGGGCTCACTTCCGCCACTGTCACAACAGTCACCACCGCCACCGCTACTGCCGTCTCCCAGACCACAGATGGTCCCTCTATTCCTTAATTGGCACTCTTAACCACATCCCCACGTGTTCAATACCCTCCTCATTCCATTGTCCCATCTTCTCGTCTACCTCAAAGCCCCATCTCCCCCATGACTTCTGCGCTTGAACTTGGGCATGAGCACAAACCAACCCTTTAAACTCTCTCTTCTCGCCTTCCACTGGCAAAAGCATGTCAAAGGCCCGCGAATTCTCCGACAACCACTCCACCGCCTTCTGAATCAAAACCCATCCAACTTTACGCCCACGATGCTCCTTCAGCACTGCCATCCTCCCGGCCTTAACATATGGCTCCTTCCCATCATGAACTCCAGTTGCTCGGTCATCAAACGTCCGTGTCCACGCAGCTTTTTTCTCCTCTTCAGTGGCACCCTCGGGAATCCCGTCCCAGTACGTAACACCGGCGACCGGATGTTTTGAGTGTGGAAAGGGAACAATCCTCATGACACCGATGGGAATTTTGGAGGCGGGTGATTCGGAAAGGTAAGCGACAAGATGGACGCTGCGGGAGTCGTCGGGGTCGAATTCATTTTCGGCGGGGACTTTTTGCTCGTGGACGAAGACTTGGTTACGGATTGTCATGGCGTCAAGGAAGAGGGAGGGGATGGCGGGGGGTTGGGATGAGAGAGGGGCGGTGATGTCGTAGGCAGAGACATCGGTGGGCGGGAGGACGTCGACGATAATAGACATTGTGATGGTAGAAAAAAGCCGTGGACGGTTGGGAATCAGAATTAACGGAAGTTGGGTGTTATCTCACCGAGTATTAGAGTCAAAGGTAGCTTTCAATCGGTTGAGTGACAGATTTTATCAACGATGCTTATGAATATATGAATATAAGAATATATTAGTTTATTACTCATGTGCAATCAGTTTATATGTACGTTCAACTCCCCACAATTCCATCAATTCCATCCTCCCTCAGGATCTCCGCTCTATTACTTGTTATTGTCATATGGTACGCCCTTTATTAGCGCCATGTCAATTAGTATCTTTAACAGAAAGTAATGGAATAACAAAAATCGGATTATGATCTAGGTACCTATAACAACTACCTAGTTATGTTATCAAACACATCGGTACTCGAAGCAGATCAGCAGACAAACACCAAATATAGAATTAACCAAGACTCCGCATCACAAAAGGGCGCAAGTTGACTAAAAGGGTTATTGGCGATACAGGGTTATATCTCAAAGCCCGTAAGTGAGGGTTAACAAAATTAGTAGCATAAACATGTTTTAGGGTTCGTTACTTGTTTCAGTATTGAGTGAGTATCAGGGGTTGGATTGAATGCTTAATTGGGAAGATCATGGCATGGTAATGTTTGAGGAACGTTACTGATTGACAAAGCTCAGCCTCTATCATGATTTAATTTTATAGCAAGGCAACTTGACGAGAATTTGGTGATCGGCTGTATATGCGAGAGTTACACTTGAGGTGGCAGTGCGCTACCGAAGCTGTTGTCGATCGAGGCTCGATAGATAGTGGTTTTAACTTTGCCTTAGATAATATATTTTATTGAATTAATATTCAATATCGTCTCAACACTCAACATTCCACACCCAATATGCATCTCACCCTCCCAAACAACCATACACCAAATAACCTTAATTCCCATCCACACATTCCAACACCCAAACCCTTGGTCTCCACCTTCCTATCTCGTACTTACAACAGCCCCAGAAAGCACCTTCCTATCTCAATCAATCCCATCACAGCCACAAGCCACATGCACACGTAGATAAATGTCCCGCCATCAACTCACTCAGCCGTCCCGTAACCATCGACCCGTTCTACCCTGCCCCGACTGTGCCCGCCGACCTATCCGATCGGCTCATGTACCCGGCCATCCTCTTCTTTCTTTTTCTTTTTGCCTATCATGAACGTGGCTATGGCGTATCAAGGTACTAATGAGCCATGTAGAGAGCATAGAGGTGGCCCGTGTGGGAGTTCCCCATGGCCATAGGTGAAACAGGCGATGTAAAACGCGGGCCGGATGGGCCTTGTTTGAGATGTTGGAGGGAGAAAATAGGCAGATGTGATGGGAGATTATGGGTTTGATATTTAAGTAGGGAGAGAGACGGCGATGGATGGGATTATTTTGACATTTTTAAGTTCTTGGCATTTGAAGTTTAGTGTTTGTCACGATAGTTGCTGTTGTTGGCTGCTCTTTATTCTTCTTCTCTTCGTTGTTCCTTTATTGTTTTAATTTCTTGTGTCCCGGTGACACGATCGACTGGTCGATTTTATATATTATATTTTTTTTCTTTTTCTTTTTCGTGCTTCACTTCGTTGACGTTATTCTCTAGAGTAAGAACACCCCAACATATACGACCGCTTGCCTACAGTATCAAAATTAGATCGTGCAATTTCAACCATTCCCGGACAAGACAATAGGGCCAGAGATCTAAACTGTTCGATCTATCGTTCATTCCCATACCAATTATTGGGATAAAAATCCCTAGGAACCAGTCAATATACTCTGATCTCTGCCCTTCTCAGCCACCCTATGATCGTCAGTATCTGGTTGCGTCTCGATCACATACTTCACATCAATCTTGACAGGAAGACAAGCACGCTTTGTACTTGAACTTAAGGCTAACAAAACACTCCACCATTCCCAGACTCAAGCTTTGTATATCCTTTCTTATATATATCAGAGACTGCTTTGGTAGTCATTGGGAATACCATATCGAGAATCACATTGTACTTTTATTCTCTTGGATCATAAGAGCATATATTTCGATATTCACATCACATCAATCATGCCTTCCGTTGTCCACACCATCGTCTCCCGCATCATCGACAAGGACCATCTGCCTCCGGGTTGGGTCATTGATCGTGATGGTGTTGCTCGTCCCTTCTGGTGGTCAACCGTAAGTATCTCCCACAACCCAGATAACTCAAGGTATATTTCTTCTAGATCCCTCGCTAACAAAGAACCTTCCACCCCCTTCAATAGACCGGCTATATCGTCAAATGGTCTCTATTCCTTGGAATCTTCGGCGGTCTCAGTCTCTTCTTCCTAATCGGCACCTGCCATGCCCGCGCCCGTCTCCGCAAAGGCAAGCTCCCTCTTGCCTACCACCGCGTAAGTTCTCCATTTCCATATATTTTACTCCTTTAAACTGCCTCCCCGCTCATCTCCCCTTCTTTCCTCACACACTTGACTAACAAATGCCCTCCGCTCTAGTTTATGGTAAACCGCGCCGAACTCGCCCGCATCGATCCCCGCTACGCCGCCCCAAAGCCTACGTACTACGCGTACCCTCCGCAACCGTACGGTGCCCCGATGGCCCCGCCTGGCTACTACACCATGCAGCCTATGGCCCCGCCGCCGACTTATCAGCCGGCGGGGGCGGCGAAGGGAGAGTATACTGGAAACTTTGCGCCGCAGGGTGGAATGCCACCGGCTGGAGCTCCCGAGGGAGGTTTCGCTCCGCCAGGGGGCCCGCCCCCGGCTGCGGGGAGACAATAAGCGTAAATGGGAAGGAAGGACGATAACTTGCACAGGTAGAAGAGATCTGTAATGTTTTATGATTTATATAATATATATTTGTATATCAAGTTGCGATCATCGGCCTAGTGAATATGTTGAATACAAGTCTGTGTATTGTGTGAATGGCTAATAAACTACGTAAACGTTGAACCGCTGATTAACAAAAAGCATAAACTATATACCCAAGAAAATTAATCAAATCCATAACGCCCGGCTGGGAAATACAAACATAAAATCTTTAGTCAATATCCATATCCATATCCATCGCATCATCATAAGTCTGTTGCTGCTGCTGTAGCTGCTGCTGTTGTTCCCCAGACCCTCTGCCCTCACTCCCATTAGAGCCTCCCGAATTCCAATAATCAAAAAAGCCAACTGGGGCATCTCCGTATCCACTTGTATTTCTTAGTCCCCGCTCCTGAGTAGTCTGCATCACCTCCGCCTGACGGTGCGCTTCCTCCACCGGCGCCTTAAGCGCATCCACCGGCGCTTTCGCAGCAGCAGACTCGGCCCGATGGCGATCGCGCGCCTCTACAAATGCTTTGCGCACTGTGTCGTTGTTCTCGGGAATCGTCAAAGCCGTTGGCTCTCGATACAGCACAAGCTGTTTTTCGGCCTGGCCATCTTCCAATGCCACATTTTTGGATGAAGATGCGAATTGAGGACGGTTAGCTAAAAACTCTTTGCGATAGTCGTCATGGGTGAAGACGGGACCATCATCAGGTTCAGGTTCGGCATCGGATGAGGAGAGTTCATCGTCGAGGTTGTAGATGAACACTCGGTGTTTGCTATCATCCATCTCCATACGATCTGATGCGGCGGATGATGGCCGTTGTTGCGGGCGCCGGGTAGACGGAGATCCGGGGATGGGCGTGGCGATGTGCATGGACGCATCATCGATTTCAATATCTGAGCCAGAATCGTTCTCGGCATCGGAACGACTCAGCAAACGCTTTTTGGAAACATGTTCGGCTGTACATCGAGAAACGAGGCAAAAGGGCGCGAAATTCGTCAACAGTCTGGTTCCATATAGTTGTCGGTTTCCGCAACGTCATCCAAGCTGCTGTAGCTGGACGTCGAATACTGAGACGAGCGGCGACTGGAGGCAAGGACAACGGACGTACCAAGATTCAGATGGCTGAGTCGTTTGGACAGTCGCTCGTTACCTAGTCCATTGGGCTGCGACTGGTCTTCGTCATCTTCATCAACACTGCGCTTGCGCTTGGTGCCCGCGCTACTGGGCGATGTGAAGTCGGTGTCTAGGCGGCCCGTCTGGCGAGTGGGTGTTTGGGGTCCCATCGGTAACGAGTTCCACGGATGTACCAATTGTGATTGTTGTGGGCTAAAAGCGTTGTGCTGGAAATAGCCAGGTTGGACAGGCGTATTAATGGCAAGCGGCTGGCAGTTTTGTTGGAATGGCACAGGGGGCGATGAGAACGACGGCAAGTGGCCGGATGCAGCTCCAATGGTTGATTGCTGGAGCTGGTGGTGACCCTGCTGCAAAATGGATGGCTGAAGAGCGTGGGCTGCGACGACAGTCATTGTGATTTATGAGAAGGATGACAGAAGCATGCAGATAAGGCAGGCTATTTAATAAGTAGTCTTCGTCAGGTATCAAATCAACAAGGGAGAGCAGCAAAAGGGAAAGGAGACAACAAGTTAAAAGCAAGGCATGAACAATGGGAGTGAAGAGTGGAGATTGTGTAGATGTGCGACAGTGACAACTATCACGAGAAGAAAGGTGATAGCTTCATTAGTGAAAGATAAGAACAAGACTTGGGTACTTTGGTAAGGAACACGAATGCCTGAACAGGAGAATGAATCCAGGGGATACCTTCGGATTATAAAGGAACGCAATGACACCAGAGAGAGTTGTCTAAGCTGAGATGCAGGTCGAAGAGATCAGAAAAGGTCGAAGTGCATGGAAGCAGCATTACGCACTAGGAACTCGCAGCGATTTCCTATTCTGGAGCTAGGATTTGAGAATGTCGTACCTTTGCATTTGACCATAGAAACCAATGGTATCTTGCCATCTGATAATGCGTTGGAATGGACGACGAACAGGAATTATTCCACTAGTAGCCATAGGTAGTGGCCGCCAGAATCTCGTAGAACTGACTTAATGGATACCAAAATCCTCTACATTGGTTTGTTCTCTAGCAACTAAATGAACTCCACACACCCGTGATCTGAAGCTTGCATAAACCTGTGGTCGGAATGGTGGAGAATCCGACAGAAGCTTCCATCAACTGCTTTCCGTAGTCTGGGGGATGACGGAATGAGCAGGGGTTGTGCCAACTTCTCTCAAGCGCAATACAGTACTGACAGTAGAAACTCACATATGGGGAATTACCGGCTAAACTGATAAGACGGCATAGGGTTTATCATCCAATTTGGGGTTTGGAATTGCTGGCCTTAGTGCTTACAAGCTAAAAAAAAAAAAAAAAAAAAAAAAGAAAGAAAAAAGAAAAAGAGAGACAAGAATCTCGCATGGAGGAAGCCAACCGACTGTCTTTACATTTGGTTTTGCCTGCACGATCTGCATTATCACAGGGAACTACCCCTTCTTCTAAGCCTTTATAATCAACTGGCAGTATATGTGCTTGCGGCCGCTGCATCAAATATTGTCTCCCTCTTTCTGGCAAGCACCGCAGATAAGGACTAGTCCTCTTGCCAGTTTGAAACTTGCTGCCCAACTACGGCGTTGTGCTAGAGCCGATCTCGGATTTGTTTCGGCAGATGAGAGGTTGTGTCGTTCCGGGTGTATAGTCAAGTATCGTTCTTTTTCGCAACGGCAGACCCGATCGAGCCCGCTTCGTGTAAGTGGTTAGACCGGGCCTTCTATAACCCGATGGGGTTAACCTTAATATTAAAACACACCGGGAGTTATCCCAACAATGTGCTCCTTAGGACCCGCAGTCTAGCAGCAGCATGTGAAAACCACCCGCAGAGGCCCTTGACTCCACTGGAGGGATCCCATCATCCACTAAAGCCACAGCCAATAATACCCTTCGTAAGCACCTGCTACAGTGGTAATTTTCTGCCAGACACGGATAGACTGCCTGCCAAATTCAAACCATCCACTACTACAAGGGCCCCGCGATCTTGGTGCCACCAAGATTCAGTGCGCCACCAAAGCTTTTCTTCCTCCAAATTACAACCGCCGTTAACAACATCACCACCACCCACCATTTTCCGCCAATATCCCCCCAGATTAACGGCTTTTGCCTCACTTTCCAAGACTCTCTCGTCTAGGAACCTGCACTTACGCCCAAACAGAGCGCAGCCCCGATTCATCTGCCTCCCGAGCGTCCCCCGACGCTTCTTTTCATCCTCCTACACAACCATGGCTGAGGTAAAGTGGCCTGGCGTCAAGGTGCGCGAGACCTTCTTCAAGTATTTTGAGGAGCGCGGCCACACTATTGGTATGACATCAGCCAAAAATTTTGATATCTCGATACTTTAGTTACTGACTTTATTGCCTTGTCAAGTCCCTTCGTCTTCTGTCGTTCCCCACGATGACCCTACGCTTCTTTTCACCAATGCTGGTATGAACCAGTTCAAGCCCATCTTCTTGGGCACTGTCAACAAGGGCTCTGAGATGGCCAATCTTAAGCGTGCTGTCGATACCCAGAAGGTTTGTTCGTTATTGCTGTCTATGTCAAGAGGTTGTTTGGGTGGTATTTCGAGGATATCTTGATTTGGTATTGTATCAATCAAACTACCCCGCGATGCGTCATACCCAGACGACTTTTTGACCAGGGTTTAACTTAACGTCAACGCGCTGCTAACAGAATGCCCCTCCATGTAGTGCATTCGCGCTGGCGGCAAGCACAATGTAAGTTTGCATTCACATTTTAAATTCCAAAAAGGAACAAAAAAAAACAGAACCAGATATACTGACTTTATGCGTAGGATCTTGACGATGTTGGCAAGGACAGCTACCACCACGTAAGTCACTTATTTGTCCACCCTTCATGCAACTGTGATTATATCGAATTACCTAACACTATGTGCTCGGTATAGACCTTCTTTGAGATGTTGGGTAACTGGTCTTTTGGCGATTACTTCAAGAAGGAAGCTATCCATATGTCTTGGGAGCTCCTGACCAAGGTTTACGGCCTGGACCCTGACCGTCTGTACGTCACCTACTTTGAGGGTAATGCCGACTTCAACCTCGAACCTGATCTGGAGGCTAAGCAGCTTTGGCTCGATGTCGGTGTTCCCGAGGATCACATTCTTCCTGGTAACATGAAGGATAACTTCTGGGAAATGGGTGACCAGGGCCCGTGCGGTCCTTGCTCTGAGATTCACTACGACAAAATTGGTGGCCGGAATGCCGCTAGCCTCGTCAACATGGACGACCCGATGGTTGTTGAGGTGTGGAACAACGTTTTCATGCAATATGATCGCCAGAAAGACAAGTCTTTGAAGTCTCTCCCTGCCAAGCACATCGACACTGGTATGGGTTTCGAGCGTCTGGTCTCTGCCCTCCAGAACACCATCTCCAACTACGCCACCGACATTTTCACTCCTCTCTTCGATCAGATCCAAACCGTTACTGGTGCTCGCCCTTATACCGACAAGTACGGTAAGGACGACGTTGATGGCATCGACACTGCTTACCGTGTCATTGCTGACCACATTCGTCTCCTGTCCTTCTCTATTACTGATGGTGCCGTCCCCAACAACGATGGTCGTGGTTACGTCGTCCGTCGTGTCCTTCGTCGTGGTGTTCGCTATGCCCGCAAGTACTTTAACGCCGAGATCGGTTCCTTCTTCTCCAAGATTCTCCCCGCGCTGGTTGAGCAGATGGGTGGCCAGTTCCCCGAGCTCATCAAGAAGCAGGCTGATATCAAGGAGATCCTTGATGAGGAAGAGGTCGCCTTTGCCCGCACCCTGGACCGCGGTGAGATCCAGTTTGAGAAGTTCGCCAACGAGACCATCAAGAAGGGCGACAAGAAGCTCTCTGGTGAGGTTGTTTGGAGATTGTACGACACCTACGGTTTCCCCTTGGATTTGACTAAGCTCATGGCTGAGGAGCGCAACTTGGACATTGATGAGGCCGAGGTTGAGGTTGCTCGTGAGAAGGCACGTGAGGCTTCCAAGGTCGTCAAGGAGTCAACCCAGACTTTCAACAAACTCGATGTGCACCAGATCTCTGAGCTTGACACGCTCAAGGTTGCCCGCACCAACGACGAGCCCAAGTACCAGAAGGCCGATGTCAAGGTCACCGCCAAAATTCAGACCATCTACGACGGTAAGACCTTTGCCAAGTCTACCAAGGATATTCCCGCCGGTACCCCTCTGGGTCTGCTTTTGGACCAGACCAACTTTTACGCTGAGTCTGGTGGCCAGGTCGCTGATACTGGCCGCATCGTTATTGATGGTGTAGCCACCTTCGAGGTTATTGATGTTCAGAGCTTCGGTGGCTACATTTTGCACAACGGTTACCTTCAGGAGGGTGTCCTGAACGCTGATGATGAGGTCATCTGCGAGTACGATGAGCTCCGCCGTGCCCCTATCCGCAACAACCACACTGGTACCCACGTTCTGAACTACTCTCTGCGCGAGGTTCTCGGCGAAGAAGTTCACCAGAAGGGTTCGCTTGTTGACAACGAGAAGCTCCGTTTCGATTTCTCCAACAAGACCGGTATCAGCATCCCTGATCTTGCCAAGATTGAGGATATCTCCAACGCCTACATCAAATCCGACAAGGTCGTCTACTACAAGGATGTTGATTTGGACGCTGCCCGCGAGATTGTTGGTCTCCGCGCCGTTTTCGGCGAAACCTACCCTAACCCCGTCCGTGTAGTTTCTATTGGTGCCTCGGTCGAGGACCTCCTCGCCAACCCCAAGAACCCCGAATGGGAGAAGCTCTCTATCGAGTTCTGCGGTGGTACCCACGTGGCATCCACTGGTATCATTAAGGACCTTGTCATTGTCGAGGAGTCTGGTATTGCCAAGGGTATCCGCCGTGTCATTGCCTACACTGGCGCTGCCGCTAAGGAGGCCCAGGTTGCTGCTGTTGAGTTCGGCAAGCGGATGGAGGCTCTCGAGAAGATGACTTTCGGCCCCGAGAAGGAGCTGGAGGCCAAGAACACTGGTGTTGCCTTGAGCACGCTGACCGTTTCGGCCGTTGCCAAGGATGATCTTCGCAAACGTTTCGAGAAGATCACTAAGGAGATCACTGATGCCCAGAAGAAGCGTCAGAAGGTTGAGGCTAAGGCTGCCCTCGAGGCTGTTCAGGCGCACTTCACCAAGGATGAGAAGGCCAACTACTTTGTTGGTCGTCTGCCTATCTCCGCTAACATCAAGGCGATTTCTGAGGTCATTAACCACTACAAGGCCAAGGATAAGACTCGCTCGGTGTACATCATTGCTGGTAACGAGAGCGGTGTCGCTCACGGTGTCTTTGTTGGTAGCGATCTTGCGGCTAAGGGTGTCACTGCGGAGGCGTGGGCTACGACAGTTAGCGAGGTTATCGGTGGCAAGAGCGGTGGTAAGGAGCCTTCGAGACAAGGTATGGGTACGAAGCCGGAGAGCATTGATGAGGGTGTGGAGACGGCGACGAAGTGGTTGGAGGAGAAGCTGAAGTTGTAAGGGGCTGAAGTCAGTGACTTCGTTATGGATATAAGAATGAAGGTTACTTGGTAAATAAAAAAGAGATATCATGATTAATAGGATGAAATTTTGAATGCAAATCCAATGTAAACAGCAAAAAGATATTGAACAATAACTGAGACGCGTATCTGATAATCCAACCCTGTGATACGATAATCTGAAGATTTCCTTTCCTTCTCTCACACAATAAATACATGCCATCTTACAACGTCACCATCATACTGGCATTCTTGTAGTAATCCAATAGCGGATTCTCCCCCGAACTGGTCTCGGTATCCTCCAAATACGCCCATCGCCGCATAAAGTCTTCATGCGTGCTTACTCGGGTAAACTTCCCCGTCATCGCCTGGTATATCGATTCCATGACCGGGAAGTCTGTCGGGAACAAGATGTCAAAATATCCCTGGTGGACCTATTCATAGAATGTTAGTATACTGTCCTTTGTTCTAATTCTCCTTATGAATCCTAAACGTACCAATGGGGTGCTCACTGGCACCATCATCCCCTCAAATCTTGTCTGTACCACTGGTCCGTTGATACCCTTCACGGCTTCTGGTAACGCATGGAAATCACTCCCCACCAACCGATGTCTCGGAAAGAACTTTTCCAAGACCCCGAAAAACTCCATTAGTCTTGTCGGCAAGTACTCTGGGTCCGATAAGTTCGCTCTTAATGGCATGTAGTTTTGCAGAGCCTTGACAACCTTATTGGTACTAAATGGTTTCCGGAAGGCTCCTCCAGTTGCCGATTCGCGGATTCTCAAGAACTCGGTAATCAAAGGGTCGCTAACGGGCGTGTAGAATTCGTAAAAGTCGCCCGGACCATCAATGAGAACAGTAGCCTGTAAAGGTTTTTCGGTCTCTAGGTCGTAGCGTATGGCATCGTGGGCAAAGTTGTCCCAGACTTCCATGGCAAGGAAAAAACAAGGGGATGACACGGGGTCTGTCCAGTCGAATATTGACTTGTTGACGATTTCAACGTTGGGGGAGTGGGGGGTTTTGGCGAGGGCGGACCTTTGGAGGTTGGCAAGTTGGGGTGAGATTTCAATGATGCGATATTTGGTACGTTTATAGACATCGGGATCGATTTCGCGAATATAGTCGAGGATGTTAAGCATCAAGGTTCCGTTACCAGCGCCCATTTCGTAGATTATGAGGTCATGATAGGGGTAGGTAGTCAACCGGTAATTTGAGACGAGGTAACGCGCGATGGCTTCGCCGTAAAATGGGCGAAATAGCTCGGTGGGCGTGTGCCATATCTGCCGGCTATTATTTGGTTCGTCGGGAGAATCTTCGAGCGATGCCTCAAAGGTTTTGTAACGATCTGAAAGTGCGGAGTAGAATTCAAGGTTGTCGCGCATGGAAGGGAAATTGAATGGTTGTCCGGGAGTAAAGATGACGGCTTCTTTACTGAAGTAGCCATATGAAGGGTTGTATAAACTGTCTATGATGAGTTAGTCCATATGATGACTGGAATCGCAAGCTATGTAGAATACTCACCATGAATGAAGTCCCTCATTAGCATCTTCACCTTCCGTGGCCTTGATGTACGTCCGCGCAAATCCTCCGCCGTGACTGTGGCATACGTCTCAAATTCCTCAATCCTGTCTTCTGGAAATAAATCCGTCCGCTGCTGCCATTTGCTTTCATTTGCTGACAGCGCATCGTGACTAGAGTCCTCAGGCTTATGTACGGCATATCCTCTTCGTTGGCTTTGAGCAAAGCCCTGCCTAGTGATACTGCCAATTGTCGATCGTGTAAGTGGTCCTTGGCGGAAAGCAGGCGATGCCGTTGCCATTGGACGAAGGTGGCAAGCAGGCCTGCGGAACATTTCCCGCAGGTACCGCGATAAAAGTGGTGAATCCATTTTTGCTGCGGTAGCAAAATCAATAAATCGGTCGAGATCAAAACTATGTCAATAGTAGATTGACAACCATCCAGCACAAAGGCCGTACTGTTTAGTGCCTGTGATCAAGCTATTGTCGGTTAACTGGCACACGACAATTGTGGGGATCCCGCGCCAGGTGAATGTGGGGCACAAAGTCTATAGCGCATTGGCGGGGTTATCGTTATAGCCGCAACTTCCATACAATATGTGTTGAATCCAATTGAAATAGAATGAGCGCACGTCAATAAGTCAATATGTAGCTCAGTAAACCACAAATACTATACGGTCAGACTCAGGCCATGGCAGTAAGTGACATGAGCTGCGGTTGGTGGCCTGGTCGCACAAGCTAGAGCTTTTGGCTTGATAGAGTTAGAGTGGATTATATGTAGGATCCACATTTTGGCATACGAACTAACGACAACAATAACTTGATCATCAAGCTTTGACGGCTTTTAGAGCCTAATTGCATCATCGGAACTATAGTCCTAGTCATTTATTCATTTTCATTGTCTTGTAATTTTCTTTCCTATTGCCAGCTCCTAGTTTGGCCCCCAAAACGCCATGATATACGGGCAGTCCCCCACTTATGGCTCCCTAGCCCTCACATGTGCCTTCCTCGCCGGGATTCTAATGACCTTGGGCTTCAAAGATCTCTACCCAGATCTTGAACGCCGCTTCCTCGACACCGATATTCCCTCTGATCGCCGTCGCAACTGGTGGCGCGGTGAACCTATCCAGCTCAAAGACGAAGACAATGAACCCAATGGCACCAAAAATGCACCCATCCCTATTTCTTCCGGTGCCCGTATCCTCCCCGGGATCGTCTCCGGGATCGAAGGATGCATAGGAAACACCCCGCTAATGCGCATCCCATCCCTATGCGCCGCGACCGGTCGTGAAATTCTCGCCAAAGTCGAATTCCTCAACGGCGCCGGAAACAGTCCCAAGGACCGCGTTGCTCTGTCTATGATTCAGCACGCTGAATCTTTAGGTATCCTCCGCCCCGGAAAGCCCGACGTTATTTTCGAAGGGACTGTCGGCAGCACTGGTATCTCCCTCGCAACCATTGCCCGTGCCCGCGGCTACAGAGCCCATATCATCATGCCTGATGACCAAGCCCGTGAAAAGTCTGATCTCCTGGAACGTCTTGGTGCCATCGTTGAACGAGTGCCTGTCCAGCCGATTACTTCGCCTACCCACTTTGTCAATCTCGCCCGTAGCAAAGCCAAAGAACTCACCGATAGCCCTGAGGATATCAATGGGTTCTTCGCCGACCAATTCGAAACAGTTGCAAACTTTAAGGCCCACGTTGAAACCACTGGTCCCGAAATCTTCCAACAATCAGGCGGCAATCTTGATGCCTTCGTTGCCGGTGCTGGGACTGGAGGCACCTTGGCCGGTATTGCCCGCTACCTTAAAATCGATGCCCACATGAAGAATCTCCAAATCATTCTCGCGGACCCACAAGGCAGTGGTCTCTTCAACAAAATCATCTATGGCGTCATGTACTCGCCTACCGAAAAGGAAGGGACGCGCCGCCGGACTCAGGTTGATACTATCGTCGAGGGTATCGGGATCAACCGGATTACCGCCAACTTTGAAAGCGGAAGAGAACTTGTGGATGATGCAGTCAAGGTGACAGATGAACAGGCGTGTAAAATGGCGAGATGGTTGGTGGAGCATGATGGGATTTTTGCGGGAAGTAGTACAGCGGTTAATATTACGGCAGCAGTCGTGACAGCAATGAAGTTGCCGGAAGGCAGCAAGGTGGCGACGATTATCTGCGATCCAGGATATCGGCACTTGAGCAAGTTTTGGAGGATCATCGGAGAGATGGAGCCAGCAAATCCCGATGATGACTTGTTTGAGGCGGTAGGTTTGAAGAAATAAGAAAAAGTCTCGAGGCCGTCAAAAAGTGGTGATAGTGTAGACATGTACGATTATTATACAGAGTATCACAAATGTGGATATAAAAGCATATTCCTCCGGTTTCACTATAGTCAAAATGAGCATGTAATGTCATATAAGCATACAGCATAAAGATATAATAGGAACCAAACATGGCGAGGAACGAAAAGATAAGAAAAATATCACGAGCAACCAAATCGTTCAGTCGCGTCCCCTTTTCCCCAGGAACCCCTCAAGAACCGGCCGACCAAACTCCAACAAGGTATAAATAACAATATAAAAAAAAAGCAAAAGCGGACCAAAAGCCCCTAGGCTATCAGTTCTCGCCCTAAACGAGAGGTAAACACCGAAAACAACAAAAAGAAAAGTGGATGCAAAGAAAAACCCAACCATGTTTGACAGAACAATCGAGACCAGATGAAATCCCACCGCCAGGCCCTTATTTCTAAACAGCCCCACACACGCACCTCACTAACTGGATTCATTGCTCATGAGAACTTCCAGCGGTGGCCGCAAGCCATGCACTCACAGAAGGTGGTCATGGGTTCATCAGCAGCGCGGGTCTGCGCCTGAGTGTAGCTGGTCTTGCGCTCACCACACTTGCTGCATTTCCAGGCATCACTGACTGACTTCTCCTCCTGCGGGGCCTGAGCCTTCTTCATGTTCTCTTCCTCCAGCTTCCGCTCCTTCTCACGCTGGGCCGAGCTCTTCATATCCTCAGCAGACATCTTGGCGAAATCTTCCGGCTTGATCGCACCGCTCATAACATTGCGTCCGAGTTCGGGGTTCGTCTTGTTCTTGAGGTTCTGGAAGAGGGAACGGACGCGAGCCTTGTATTCTGCCGAATCCGAATTACTGCCGTGCGCATTGTACACAGCCGCCTCGACCTTGGCAGCCATCTCAGTGACACGAGCAACTGACTCTTTGCTGCGGTACGCCAACCCGTTGTACATGAGGCCGATGCAGCGATTTCTGACCTCGCACTGGGTGATGTTGATGATGGCTCCGTCGTTGTCAAAACGACGCTTTTCGGGGTCGCCCTTGAATGGCGCGTGGAGGGAGCCAGCGCTCGAGGACTTGGCGGGAGCAGGAGATGCAGCCGAGGAGGAACCGGCGGATGGGACCTTGCTGCGGACATCAGCTTTCTTAGCCTTGCTGCTGCTCACAAGGTTCTTCCACCGAGTGACACATTCGGTGGCGGCGCTGGCGACGGACTTGTCAGAGAACCCGCGTAGCTTAGCGATATATACACCGGCACGTGTAGCCTATATTTTGGATGACGGTTAGATATTGGTTTTTGGTGCGACTATGGCGTGATATGGTCGGTGACATGAGCACGTGAGCTGGCATGTGAGAGGCGGGAGAAATCATGGACACTAATTCGAGAAAACCATCCACATCAATTGAATGAGAGCCCGACGGTAGAAATGAAAAAGAGAAAAGAAGTCGCATGCATGATTCAAAAACAGGCCAAACGCTCTGCCAAAATTCAAAGTCCCCCACTATGAGATATCCGGGAAGTAGGCATAGCCGGCCAATTGACCGGGACGGTCGGCGCGAACCGGGTTTTAACTTACGCGCAGCACGTCTTCAGTGGGCTTCTCCTCCGCGAGTTTATTGATGATATCAACAATGCTCGCCGCGGGCTGCTTGGTCTGCACTGACTTTGTCAGAGACTTGACCAGTTGGTCGAATTCGCGAGTGCTGGTAGCGCTGGCAGTCATTTTGAGAAGTTCGTCTTAGGTTGGTTGGCGATGCCGATAGTTAGTGTCGTGTCAGGCGCAAATGTGAAATGGCCACAATAGAAAGGTCGCAATAGTCAACGGGGCCGCCGATCGATCAAGCAATTATAAAGAAAAATTAAGATATTAAGACGGGCCAGACTAGGTTAAATAGGTCCGGGTGCAGTTAGTGGCGGAGGGTGTTATATCGTTTGATCCGGTTGGTCGTCGCAGTGTCGCAAATCGAAAATCTAGATAAGTCAAATGTTTACTAGCGAAAAAAAAAAATTACGGACTCAATCGTCGATATTGGGCGCAGAGGAACAGCTTCTAGCGCAGCAGGGGAAAATGATAGAAGGCTGAAGAAGCGATCAAGGGTTGGGGTTTAGAGGTCGGAGCGTTGGAATGCGAGCAGGCAGATAATATCAATTCCAGAATCAAGCTGATATCAACCAAAATATCGCTATCAACAACGAAGAAAAGTGATGATTATATCTGGATTGGGCGCGATTGTAGTGATGGATAAGGTGAAAGAATTAATTTGCTCTCATGAGGCTGCGAAAACCCCGATATCATCATGTGTAGTAACGTAGGTTCTTGCCATTAAGCCGTGATTTCCTGTGGCAACTGACTGGTGACAATACTGTCACAGACTGAAATGCTTGGGGTTATAACCCTACCATTACAAGCTCAGAGCTCCCATTATGTTAGTTTGATCGTGACCGATGGTGATAATCTCAAAGTATTGATAGCTCCAAAATCCGGGGCGTTGATAGTTCCATATTGCTCAGGACTCACCAGACTTCCTCAAGACCCATGTAATAGAAGACCCATGATATAACCATTTCTGCCTTCAAGCCAAATTTCTATGAGATCGGTCTGGAATCTGCCCTTCACCCTGTCGTCAGCTCCTTCCATGTATGAACAGCACCTTCAAATGCCCCGCCATTTCTTTCATTGAACTTGCTGCAGAAGAAAAACCAAAAAAAAAATCATACTTTTTCTTCCACTAGTCACGATAGTCCCAAGCGTGGCTTCAATTTAGCCTGAGACCGTTTATTCAATCCCATCTTTATCCAAGACCCTCCCCTTCATCCCAACCATCCCAGCCCCTCCATAACTCTTCTTTACACCAGAGCTTTTCTGTGAGTGGGCGTCATAGAAGTCCCCACTAACGACCTAAACCCGCTTAAGCCTCCGCTCCTCCTCCGCCACCCCCGTCCATCAAACGTCAATCTCTACCGACGTCCGATCCTCCGTTTAACACATCCGACGTCATACTCGATTCTAGCTAAATCTAGCTATGAGCTTTGCTATTGAGGTGCCTGGCGACGCCAACCCGTTGACTGCCCAGGAGCTGTGCCGAGCCTTGGAGGCCGCTACTTCGAGCGATGGAGCGCAACGTCAAACTGCTGGTCAGCAGCTAGCCACTTGGGAATCACAGCCTGGATATTATTCTGGGCTCCAGGTAAGAATTCAAATGCATACAGATAGTGCGCCATCTACTAATATGAGTTCTCTTGTTAGACCGTTTTTCACGACAAGTCTCTTCCCCACCAGATTCGCCTGCTTGCTATCATCCAGTTCAAGAATGGCATGGACAAATATTGGCGTTTTGTGAGCCACGTCAAAAATGGCCTTTCGCCAGAAGAAAAGAACCTAATCCGCTCCCGCTTATTCCAAGGAATCATCGAGGAAGAGGACCGCAGTTTGGTTCTGCAAGCATCCGTCGCCGCCTCCAAGATTGTCCGTATCGACCAAACTAAGGACTGGCCTAATGCTTTGTCATCTTTAGTGGAGCTTGTCCGCAATATTCACGCTGCCGGCCCTTCGGCCTCTATGCAGCTGCATAGTTCTTTGAACTTGCTGTTGAGATGTGTCAAGGAATTGTCTACGGCAAGATTACGGACGACGCAAAAGTCTCTTCAGGGAGTGAGCCCCGAGATTATCTATATCTGCTGTGAAATCTATAATGAGAACAAGACAGTGTGGCTGAATCTGCTCACTACAGGCCAAGGTGACAAGGCCACTGCGGATATGAGCATGATGAACAGTTTGATCTCTCTGCGCATCTTGAGACGTCTTGTAATTTCTGGCTACGATGACCCAGCTGCGGATGCGACTGTACAGTCATTCTGGAATGCTTCACAGGTCGATTTTGGTCAACTCATGGGCTTCATCTCGTACGACTCCGCCATTCCAACCGAATATCAAGAGATGGTCGGCAAACATCTCCTTCAGTTCACCAAGCTTCATATTGGAGTTGCCGATAAACACCCCCACAGTTTCGTAAAGCTTCCTGCTTCGATACCACTCGTCCGAGCATATTGGGATCTCGTGGCCAGATTTGCAGAGGTTTTCGATCGGTCTGAAGGCATCAAGCAAGTAGCAACACAAGGGCAGGAAAAAACCAAAGAAGAGGGGCCTTTGTTGGAGCGGCTGGCCTTAAAGGGGTTGCTTTTGTTACGTCTATGTACACGTATTGCCTTCCAGCCAGTGACTACCTTCAAGTACCGGTCTGAGGAGTTGAAGGCTGAACAGGTACAGGCTATGGAGCTTATCAAGAGTGACCTCATGACACCAGATTTCGTCATTCAGATTGTTAATACTCTGATTACTCAGCTCTTCATCTTCCGCAAGTCCGATCTTGAGTCATGGGAGGAAGACGAGGAGGAATGGGAGAGCAAAGAGCGCAGTCAAGGAAATGCTTATGAGTGGGAGGTCAGGCCATGCGCCGAAAAGTTGTTCCTTGACTTACTTCTTCGTTTCAAAGATATGCTAATCCCGCCCTTGATGCAATATTTCGAGGGAGCTATGAGCCCTACGGCTGATATCGCTACCAAGGAGTCCATCTACACAGCGCTTGGCATCTCTTGCCAATATCTGACTGGAGCCTTCAATTTTGACGAGTTTGTTGTGGGTGCGTTGGTACGCGATTCGCAGATTCAAGATCCTATGGCTCGTATCTTGCGCCGGCGCATCGCCATCCTATTGAGTCAGATTATCCCCCTCAATGTAGCGCCCACTACCAAACCCGTCATTTACCAGATCTTCCGCAACTTTTTAGACTCGTCCGACCCAACCAATGACGCCGTGGTCCGCCTGACCGCGGGCAGAGAGCTTATGACGATTGTGGACGACCTTGACTTCCAGGCTGAGGCGTTTCTGCCCTTTGCTGCTGATGTCTTCACTTCAGTACTCGAGCTTGGCGCTACTGTGACTATCGACGAGACTAAGCTTTCTTTGTTGGAGAGTACCCGTATTCTAGTCCAGCGGCTGGAAGAACATGTCTCTGTCTTTGGTGATTTCATCATGACTGCTCTCCCAGCAATTTGGGAGAGTACAGATAATGATGAATACATGATAAAGCAGGCCATTATTGCCATCTTTACCGCCCTTGTTATGTCCATGGGTCCCAACAGCCGCAAGTACCACGCCATCATCATCCCTCTTGTTCAAGAATCCGCCCGCCAAGGCTCTGATATCCACAGCTTTCTCGTAGACGAAGGTCTCGAACTGTGGAACTCGGTCCTCCAACAAGCCGAGACTCCTATATCCCCCGAGCTTGCTGATCTTTTCGAATTCGCCCTTCCGCTTGTCGAATACGAAACCGAGACTGCCAACTTTGTCCTGGACGCCATCCAATCTTATATCATGTTTGCCCCTGAAGTGGTCCTCAGTGATCGGTATCGCAAGAGTACCCTTGTTGCTCTTAGCACCCGCCTCGACTGCCGTAGCCGGGAAAGAGCACGGGTTGCTGTTGCCTGCATGGAGCACCTAGTCCAGGGTGCCTTCCGGGTTGCCGGAGTCAATGGCATCCAGGCCGTCATTTCTGATTTGATTGAGACCAGAGTGTTGCACAAGATTATGGAGGGTCTCTACGATGCGTGGGAGGCGCGCAAGACAACAGGGCCGAATAGGAAGGTCAGCAAGCTATCGGGTATGGAGGAGGCAGATTACTATGCTATCCTAGCCCGATTACTGTATACAGCGCCGGAATTATTCTTGGAGTCGCTGACGTCGTTTGGTCAGCTTGAGGAGGTGTGGAAGTGGTTTATGGATGAGTGGTTTGCGGTGAGAGATGGCATGGATAGCTCAGAGAGGCGAAAGCTGTATGCGTTGGCACTGGGCAAGTTGCTGTGGATGCCCCAGCCGGTACAGTCTTTGGTGTTGGGACGCCTGCAGGAGTTCCTGACCTTGTTCAATGAGACGATGATGGATGTGAGAGATGGAGGCAACGAAGCTAAGGACTGCCTAGTGTGGACGGAGTATGAGGTCACAGATTGGGACACGCCGAGAACGACGAGGGAAAAGCAGCTGCAGGTTCAGGATCCGGTACACTTGGAGGCAGCGCACACTTATATCTATCAGTGTGTGCAGGCGTTGACAAACAATGTTGGTGGAGTGGAAGTGTTTAACGGTGAGTTCTTGGTGAATGTGGATAAGGATGTATGGGAACAATTCAGCCGGCTGCTGGGTTAGGCGTGAGGGAAGAAAAGATACCCTTAGCTTCTATGTTATAATGACCTGATTTAATTTTGTTGTAAATAAACTTTATATCCTTACAAGAAAGCCTGGATCGTCAACTCTATACTGTAGTAGTAGTAGTAGTAGT
>LXGU01000141.1:0-72854 GCA_001640685.1 Catunica adiposa
CCAATACCTGCATACTCTGCCACAACTTGTGGCAGATGTCGTCGTATTGTGGCTAAAATTCTAGACCATATGTAGACGTAAACCAATACAATCAATCAACAATCAACGGGCCTGAGCTCAAGTAGACCATATGTAAACGTAAACCAATAAAATCAATCAAATCAATCAAAATCAATCAGGGCCTGAGCTCAAGTCACTTTCACAACATATATATCAACAGTTTAAAACATATTCACTTGGTTCCTGAAAGAGAAACATAAGCCTTTCTTGATTTAATTCATTCTCTTTTTGTCTTTGTAGCATCAGAATGTACACGCTATCGGGATATCCCATCTCATCTAACCACAAACATTTAGACAGCACATAATTCATCAACTCCTCCAACCTCCAACATCATAACTTAAACCACCGTTTATTTCGGGTCCTCGGAAGCGGGGGCATCAGCCATCTCCTCGTCAGCCTTGGCAGCCTCAGCGGCCTTCTTGGCAGCACGTTCAGCCTCGGCCTTCTCAAGAGCGGCCTGGCGCTCATTCTCGACCTTCTCGAAGTAGCGGCCCAGGACGGGACCAGCCATCATGCGGAGCTCCTCGTACTTGGCAATGTAGACGCTCTTGGTGGTATCCTCGCCATCTTCGTACAGCCAGTCCTATTGTAGAGGTAATGTTAGTTTACATTCCGTGTATCGTGTTGGTCTGTTAGATTCAACTTACCTCGGCAGCAGTGAGCTTCTCACGCATCTTGTCCTTCTCCTCCTCAGAGGCAAGGTCGGCCAGCTGGTCGTCCAGCTTGCCACGGAGGTCGTAGATGTAGGTCTCGAGCTCGTTCTTCTTCTCCTCAGTGTCGGCAACAAGTCTGTCCTCAGCGGCCATAGCAGCCTCCTTCTCCTGGAGAGCGGATCTGCTGGCATCATCCAGGGAGTGGGTGCCAGAAACAATGGGAAGATCACCCTTACGAACCTGCTTCTTCACGAGGCGGGTCTTCTTGGGGGCATCATCCTTGGCGTCAGTATCCATAGACTCGTCGTCCTTGACCTCCTCCTCAACCTCCTGGTCCTCGACATAGTAACCGGATTCGACGTTAAGGACACCGTGGATGTTGACACGGGCCTTGAGCTTGCAAATCATGAAGTCCTCCTTGCCATCAGCCTTGACATCCTTGACGGAGAAGCGGCCGATCCAGGGCTTGATGGCGCCAGGAAGCTGCTCGGGAGAAGCGTACCGGGCCTCCAAGTCGAAAGGTTGCTTGCGGTAGAAAGTCAGGATCTTGGTGGAGGGCAGAACGTTGCCCTGGTTGAAGACGGTCAGGCTGGTGTCCTCATCGGGGATATCGGCGGCCTTCTCCCAGGTGAACTCGATAGGGTAGCTGACAATATCCTGGACAGCGAAGTCACGGACACGGAAGACAGGGGACAGAATGGCGCAAGAGAAAGCGCAGCCACGAGCGACGGCCTCATCCTGGTTAGAAGTGAAAGAGAGAGGCTTGCCGAAGAAGTTCTGGACAGCCTCCTTCAGGGCGGGGATACGGAGACCACCACCGATGACCTCGACAATGTCGATGTCATCCTTGGTGAGCTTAGCCTCAGCAAGGGCGCGCTCGAGGGGCTCGTTGACACGCTGAAGAACAGGGGCAGCGAGAGCCTCGAAGTCAGCACGGTTGATCATAGTGCTGACATCAACATCGTTCATGACGGACTCGATGTTGATAGGAGCCTGCTGGTTGGCAGAGAGAATCTTCTTGGCCTTCTCAGCGGCAGTCTGGACACGAGACTTGGCGCGAGGGTTGCTGTAGATGTCAATCTTGTACTTCTCGAGGAACTCCTTCTGCAGGTGGTCGACGAGAGCCTTATCGAAGTCACGGCCACCGAAGTTACGGTCGCATGCGGTGGACTTAACGGCGAGCTCACCCTTGCGGAACTCAACAATGGAGCAGGTGTAGTCGGAGTGGCCAACATCAACAAAGGCAACACGGCGGGGAGCCTCCTCAGGGCCGGGGAGATCCAGCTTGGTGATACCATAACCGAGAGCGGCAGCAGTGGTGCTGTTCATGAGACGGAGAAGCTTAATTCCGGCAATGTCAGCAGCGTCAAGGAGGGCGCGGCGCTGAGCATCGGTGAACCAAGCAGGGACAGACATAACAAGGTCGGAGACAGGAAGCTTGAGCTCCTTGGCGGCGGTGTCCTTGATCTTGCTGAGGTACATGGCAACGAGCTGGGTGGCAGAGAAACGTTCCTTCTCGCCGCGGTAGTTGACCTCAGCACCGACTTGGCCGTTGACGTCAACGAGCTTGGCGCTGATGTACTCCTGCTCGATTTGCATCTCGGGGTCGTTGAAAGAGCGGCCAATGAGACGCTTCAGGCAGCTGACGGTGTTCTTCAGGTTGGAGATCTCCTGGGTCTTGGCAGCCTCACCAAGGTAACGGTTCTTGGGGCCGAAGCCGACCAGGGAACTATAAATTGTGTTAGTTACATGTGAGTGATGACGACATGAAGTTGGGATATACTGGGTAGAACGTACGGAGTAGCACGGTTAGAAACCTCATTGGCAATCTATAAAAGAAGAATAGTTAGCATCATCGTCATTATATCACCAAAAATTATCATGGCGTATATAACGACGTCATGATGTTATTGCCCCCCGGAGCGACAAGAAAGCAGAGTAGATGTACTTACAACATCGACACCACGGTTTCTCGCGACCGCAATGACGGTCTTGAGCGTACCGAAATCAACACCTAAAAAAAGCATTCATGTTAGTATTATTTTGTCTGGGGCGGGGCAGTCGCAGCCTCGATCCCGCCTCGTCAAGCATCATGATAGCGGGCCTATGACGCAGAGTGATAGCACGAAAATTCAGCCAAGTGTATGGCTAAGTGAGCAAAGGCTTCTTAAGGCGTCGCGGGGTCGAATATCTCCCAGCTTGGTCGAGGGCATGCGAGGAAAATGTCGAGGTAGATCTATGGAGGGAGGCACTCACCAACGACAGACATGGTGGGCTAGAGTTCGGATATGTGAATAGGGTATAATAGTTAAGGGGATCGTGAAGATCTTGAGAAGGAGAGGTTCTCGAGAAGGACTCTTCTTGCTTGTCTTAGAGCAGAAAGTTTGTTGAAGGGGAACGAAATAATAAGAGACTGTTAGGCCTGGCCGAAGGATCGATGGGATTGCAGGCGGGGTGGACTTTGAAAGTGGGATGGAGGGGGATGAGTGCAAGCACTGAAAGCTTTGACGGATTAGGGTTTCACTTTAATATCGCCAGTTCCAGATGTTTTTGGACAAAGTATGGGCAGCAGATCCTAAAATTTCGCCGAAGATATGAATCAATTAGAACGGAGTGGTATCATAGAATGCGGATCGCGTGGAAAATGGGTAAAAAGATGAAGAGTGTTGAATCAGGATGTGGATTTATATGGTAGATATGCGTCAGCTTTATGTCTTTGTTGTAAATTATTCTCACATTATTTGCATTACGATAGTAGTTGCTTCATTCTGCAGCAATGCCTGCCCAAAGCAGGCCAAGGGTCCACTGATTGACACTTGATGGGCAACTTTGCCACCTGATATTTGCACTAAAACAGTACTTGGCATGGTGTGAGTTTGAGCCAACCACCAAGATATAGGCGGTTGCCCCCGTAAGTTAGCGCCAGCTACAATATTTAGAAGGTCGATTCAGCTATGACAAGAGGTGTGACCGCCTAAAGGGTCATTAAAAACGCAATATCATTAGCGGCGGCCAACCATTCGTGCCTAATTTTTGCCCCGCCATAACACGCTGCTTTGTATGGAGCATTGTAAGCGAATAGAATCATAGAGAACTTTCCAGTTGCTTCCAGTACCTGTTATTAGGTGCTAGTGGTCGATTCCTGCATAATTGGAGGCTTGGCTATGCCGAATAAAAGTTGGCATTACTAGAAAATTAGGTACAAATTTTGTAGTTTGCAAGCGGTAGTACGTAACTATTTTGACACCCAGATGATGTCCCTCTAGCAGCATTGAGGGGTTTCGATAGCATAGGCTGAAGTTGAAATCTACATTGCACGACTATACATTGGGTCCAATGTTCTAGACGCACAGAGCCTCTCCTAGAACTACATTCGGATTGAAGCCACTTGCAGACGATATAGTATTACATTCATGGTAAGTAGCGTTGTATGTTATCTATATCATTACTCTTCGATGATATCATGCACAGGAACTACAGCCTTAAAACTACCAATCTGTATCGAACGGTAATTAAGCCCAATATATAACATCATTTGTATCTAGCATTGCTATGCTTTCCTTCTTAATAGCTGTCCACCACTGACTAAACATTTCCTTTTTCGACCATGACAATGCGGCTCTGAGACTGCTGAGTAGTTCTTCACCGAGGCACTGACCGAAACGACATGGTATGGCCCCACTAAATTCTCTTATCGTTATCGGCGACAGGAAATCTTTTATCGACAGCGCTGTAGCCAATTTTTTTTTTTTGGAAGGGCAGTCGAGCCAGTCGTGCAGCCTTTGAATATCGCAATTCATCTCCACCTACTTCCCTAATTATCACCACCACTTAGCCGTCGCATCTGGGTCTTGTTGTGTTTTTCGTTATATCCGTTCATTTTCTTTCTACGTAACGTTCTTTAATTCACACATACTACCAAAATGCCCCCCTCCAAGAAATCTGCTGTCGCTAAAGCGCCGGTTGACACCCGGGCCGTCAAGTCCGATCAGGTACGAATAAACTCGTCGCAATTTGTATGAGATCCCTTATCTGACCCAATTCTATCCATAGGTTCTCAAGGCTGCTAAGGCCCTCACCGCCCACATCAAGAAGACTGCCGCCGAGAAGTCTACTACCTCTAACAAGAAATCCCTCCTCGAAGACCCCGAGGACGAGACCGCCGCCATCGCCGAGATCCCCATCTGGTTGACCCTCACCACCAAAAGACACATCTCGGACACCAACCGTCTCCAGCCCACCAAGATTGCTCTCCCCCACAGCCTCAACACCAGCGAGCACTCAACCATCTGCTTGATCACCGCCGACCCCCAGCGCGCCTACAAGAACATCATTGCCTCTGAGGAGTTCCCCCAGGAGCTGGCCAAGCGCATCACTCGCGTTATTGGCATCACCAAGCTCAAGGCCAAGTACAGCCAGTACGATGCCCAGCGCAAACTGTTCGCTGAGCATGACATCTTCCTTGGCGATGACCGCATCATCAACCGTCTCCCCAAGGCCCTTGGCAAGACCTTCTACAAGTCCACTGCCAAGCGCCCCATTCCCGTTGTCATCCAGGCCAAGCACGCCCGTGATGCCGATGGTAAGCGTGTAAAGCGCGTCAAGGAAGAGGGTGACGTTAACGCTGGTACTGCCAAGGACATCGCCGCCGAGATTGAGAAGGCTCTGTCTTCAGCCCTTGTCCACCTTAACCCCTCAACAAACACCGCCATCCGCGTTGGCTATGCCAGCTTCAAGCCTGAGCAGCTTGTCGAGAACATTAATGCCGTTGTCGACTCTGTTGTCGAGAAGATTGTGCCCCAGAATTGGAAGAACGTCCGAAGTCTGATGCTCAAGGGTCCCGAGACCGCTGCGCTCCCTATTTACCAGGCCGATGAGCTGTGGATTGAGGATAAGGATGTCGTTGCCGATGAGACTGAGGAGCAGAAGGCTGCTAAGGAGGCTGCTAAGGCTAACAAGAAGCGCAAGGCGCCGGCGGCCGAGCAGGAGGAGAAGGTTGAGGAGAAGAAGCCCGCGGCTAAGAAGGCCAAGGCTCTGCCTGCGCCGCCTTCGGAGGAGGAGAAGACACTCAACAAGCAGATTGCGGACCGGAAAGCTAAGCTCAGAAAGGCCAAGGCCAAGGCAGCCAAGGCCGTGGCGTAAGGTGGCTATGGGATGGTAGTGATAGAGTGTTGGGAATATGGGTAGGGTGTTTCATGTTGCGTTGTGTTTCTTAACAAAGGGATAAATGCGGTTTAAAAGTGAAGAGGCCGGTGGGACGCCGGCGTGGTGTCTTGAGGTTGTCATTTATCGCGTTAAATCTATTGTAAATTGGCTGGAATTGCACTTTGTCGGCGTTTTTGGAGTTTCTCATTGTCATTTTGCTCTGCTCTGTCTTTGAGATACATCATCTAAAGAATAAAAACAAAACAACCAAAATATCATGTTATGCATTTAAACATCGTATATTATATACAATTCGTTGAACTTTATACCAGTACCATTATCATTGTGAATATCTACCAGACCTGCATATTACCTCGCCGAGAGTTTATCGCCAACCACACGGCATTGGTCACCCATATCGTAACGCAAGTAATTAGTAACTGCAGTGACACGCCTATGGAAAATCCAAGTCCCTTTATGGCACTGAACACTACCATGGTCACGCCCACCATAACCATCCATCTAACATCCCGATTCAGCACAGGCTCGAGCCATTGCTTAACTCGATGTGAGAGCTTCCGACGGTGAAAACAGAGACGAGTGTTATATATAACACAGCCCATATCCGGCCGAGATTCACACTCTACGTGGTTTCGATATTGGCGGATGAATGTTCTAATCACGTTATTAGTCAATTGGCATCTTCGTACATCGGGACAACTCTTTGCTTACGAAACACTTCCCCGGCAAAACCCAATATCACTTCTCAAATCACATTGTCTATCACTCGGGCATCTCAAATTCAAACTGTGCCTCAACACCAACCACTCCACCTTAATCCTGACGCCAGTATCAACAATATTAGCGAAATGGCGATTTGTTTGTTTCAATGATAAAGCGTCGGGGTAAATTAAGAGCTCTGAAATCATTAATTGGATCTCGGTTGGAAGCTCTATGAGGCGAGATCTTGGTGATGAATAGGCGACTTCTATTTTTGTTTCTGGGGTTTCTTGTGGCGATATTTTCGGCGCCGAAAGTGGGTCCGTATTTATGGGGCCGGACTGCTGGTTGTGAGGGCTGATGAAAGGCATAGTTAAATAGACGAACAAGGAATAATTAGGTTACTTCAAAAGTAGGTTTTTCTAAATAGATTTGAAAAGCACAAAAAGTGAGATGAAAATGTTTCAAATGATATTAAAAAAACCTGGGTGTCAAATTACTTTATGTTCATGCTCTGTAGGCAGCGACATTTCAAGGGACAGGTAAGACTATTGCATCTCCTGGTGTATCTCATTCTGCTGTACGCTTTTGGATATAGAGTAGGGATATAGTCACTATTTGTATGACGGTTTGGTATACTTATCCTCCGCCAACTGAATTTGGCACTTCCATCGTGACTCTCATTCTAAATGCACATATAAACCAAGGGTTATTTAGTATTAAGAATATAGAAACCCCATTGATTATATACACGTGACTTGGATCATATTCCGACTTTACTATTGATGGCAACTAGCATTATTTTAATTAGCATCGTCTGCTCAACCACACCCATGTTTTGAGCCCATGAGTCCTAACTGGATACCAACAAGGCAGACTTTTCATGTGATGATTGTTATTTTCTCCACCGCGAAAGATACACCCTTTTTTGGAACCAAGAAGTTTGGCCCGATGAAAGTGTGGTAATCGGGCGCCGACTGGTGAAACTGGGCGGCTGGATTGAGTGGGGTAAGGCAGTTCTGAGATTTGAGCGCCTTTAATTGCTAATATATATTAATTTGTTGAAGGCATTAATCTGGGGTTGATAGACGAAAAATAATGCTTAATCGAATCGTGAGAGTGATTGACTATGTCATATTACGTTGCAATGATGAGACTAGCTAGCAAAGAGTATTTATATGCTCTATGGCCCAACTTACACAATTATCAAATACCAGGATGGGACTTCTTATGAATCTGAATCAAACTCTAGTTCTAGACTTCTTTGGGAGTAAAGAATCAAAGTCCTTGGCATCTACCGCCCTCAAATTAAGCTTTATCCTGCGCCGCTTCAACACCCATCATCCCACACTATAAGCCGGGCGAATCCGCATCGATCCACATCCCTTATTGCAACTTTGTGTACAATGATATATGATAAACCCGGCTAAATATGACTTCAAAGGTGAAGATATCTGGTGTGTTTTGATCTAGTTGGATACTGTATATGTCTTGAAGAGGGAAAAGAACATAGATAGCCAATTGCCCTTTGAAGATGCTATAAGCAACTGGGCGGAAATATACCGTCATGTCATTTTTTATTATTGTTGTAATCGGAGGCCGCCAGGAAATCTAGATAACAAGAGTCTTACTGCAGCCTGTTTGCCTTGTATATAGGATCTCGTTAATGTCTCCAAAATCCGATGTACCAGTAAAAGTATCCTGACCAGCGGGGTGTATAGATCTAACAAGCTTTCGATGATCAAAAAGCTTTCGTAGTTTAAATCCCCCCTCGCTCGTGGCTTTGTCCCAAGCGATCAACATAATCACATTCCGTGCGCTTGACGTATCTGCCGTGTAATGATCTAATGCAAAAACAACTGTCCAGTCAACGCAGGCCGTCGACATCCTCCGCACTCTGCCCGGGCGAAAACTTCATACCGCTACCTCAAGTGTGCCGTATTCCCTAGGTTGTAAGTATGATGCTGACCACTGGATAGAGTTTATCTGAGCACGAGAAAACAACGCCTCCTCTTGCATATTTGTTAATTTAAATTAATGATATAATATCTTGCTGATCTATCTTACACTGACGACCAAAGTGACTTGTTTTCTCTATGACCGGGCGATCTACACAGTTCATACACAGTATATATCACTTTGACTACAATATATAGTACATAAATACACTGTGCACACACGGTACTGGAGGATCCAATTGTACGATTGAATGTTCCCAAAAAGGAAACTCTTGACTTGAACGCCCCTCAAGTCTAGGGCGACTGTACTTTGGCTTTGGTTCCAAGCGACATCGCCCGGTGGCAATGAAGGGATGAAGGGAAAGAGGTGTGCATCTTTCACGCATGAGAAAATATTGTGACAACGGGCTGATTCCACCCAAGTAAGATGACTTGTTGATAGAGGGTTTGGTATCGCTCCTCACATCTGATGGCATGCGGAGCCGAGGATTATAAAATCACACCCACGACATATGTCAATCCATTGGATCCAGAACCAGGAGCCATAGCTTCCAGTCCATAATCCTCTTTATCCTCGCTAAATATTCCAATCTTCATAAGAAGCCGTCCCCTCACCCGCTCTATTCCCCATCTCCTCTCCCTCTCTAGTTCCCGCTCATCCATATCTCGATCATTTTGTCTTTTCCACCTTATTCCCGACTGACATCACCCGCACAATGGACACTCAACCACAACAGACACAGGCCCAGGCCCAGGCCCAACCAGTGTATGTCCAGTACCACGCTCAGTACCCACCGCAACCAACCATGTCGCCGCCGCCGCAGACTTATACTCCGGCCCCGGTACATTACCAGGCGGTGCCCCAGGCAGCGGCCCCGCAGCAACCAGCTGCAGTGCCCAAGAAGGAGAAGGTGTTTATTGGGACGCCTTTCTGGTATCAGGTTATCTTAGGTGTTATTACATTTTTGACTGTGCCGAATCTGGGGTTGTCGGCTTGGCTGATTCACGGAGCGTATATGGATGCTAATGGCTTTGCTGTAGCCATGGTAAGATCAAATTCCCAAGTTCTCTTGTACATTATTATATATGTCATGATACTAATAGATATCGCCTTTATAGAGCGTCCTCACTTGGTTGGCTGTTGCCTACCTCGTCTTGTCGGAGAAGATGTCCGGGCTCCGGGGCACCTACCACATCATTGCCCACATTAGTGTTATCGCGTTCATGGCCATCATGTGGCTCATCTGCATGGCCGTCGTCGCTCAAAAGCGCTCTACCTTCAAAGTCAATGTTTCCCTTGGTAACTGCTATAACGATGGGTCTCTTGTTAGCAGCAACTTCTGCACCATTTACAAGAGAGACATTGTTGTGCTTACCAAGGCTGGTTTGGCCGCCATGATCGTTATCGCTCTTATCGATGCCGTCGAGATGTAAGTCGCAGCCCCAGTTATTAACTATCATGACCTCAGCACTAACCCAACCTCTCAGGATCCTCTTCGTCGTCCTCGGCGCCTGGCTTACCAAGACCTTTATCGCCACCCGTAAACCCACCACCACTGCCACTGCCACCCCGATTACTCTTGAATCTCAACCGCAACCTCAACCTGAAAAGCCCGTAGCTGCCACCTACGTCCACCAACCCGCCCCCCAGTATCCCCCTGCCCCAGCTACCTTCGTTCCCACGGCGCCTTCTCCTGCCCCAGTGTCTGCCGTTTCACCCAGCCCTTCTCACGGCGCCATGTACCCGGCGCCAACGGTTGTTAGCGATGCGAGCGAGCTGCCATCCCAGGAGCAGAATGCGATTAACCCACCGGTGGAGATGGCCACGAGTCAGTACCATGTTGAGACAATGGATGGCTTGACGAAACAGGAGTGGATGGCGAGAATTCCGGAGGAGGAGTTGAGGGGGAGGTCAAGGGAGGAAGTTTGGGAGAGTGTGTTGGCGCAGCGCCGGAGTGCGGGGCGTTATGATTAGAGATAGAGATTAATACTATGATAAGGATAAGTTTGAAAGAAGAGGGTATTTGGGGAAACGGTTGTGTAGTTTATTTGCTTTAATTAATAACAACATGTTCATATTATACTTGCCCAGGTTTTTCAAATGTAATCACGAATTGAAAAAAATACATCTAAAATAAGAATAAAGTATTTACGAAAATGAGAATATGCAAAGATGATATTAATAGCGCCCCCTCAAGATACAAAATAATTAAACAAAAGCAAGAATAAAAGAAAGAAAATAAAAGCCATTCATAAATCATGACAAACACAAAGCCTTCCTGATCCGGTTTCCCAATATCACCAACTTCTTTATGTGCCGTAAACCAAAAGAGAACTCCAAATGCCACTGTCTCTCTTTTACTTCAAGGGCTGTCCCTCCATATCCGCTGACTTCAATCCCACAAACGGACTGATATCCTTGATCTTTAGTGGTGCCTTCTCCTGCGGCTGTAGCCCCCCTTTCCAATCTGCTGGCTGCATCTCTGGAACCGATTCCCCCATCTTCGGCTCTTCAATCACTTCCTCCGATTTCTCTTCCGTCTTCTCATCTCTTACAACCCGCCAGACAACCTCCATCCGGTCCAATGCCCGACCACCCTTCGCCGAAGATCCCCGGACTCCATCCATAGCTTCCCAAGGAACCTCAAAGACACCGGATTCTCCATCACCTTCAAAGTAGGCATTAAACCAAACATACGCCAAGGATGTCATGGCATTGAAGGGAAGGGGAGAGGGAGTAAAGCTGCGACGTTCTAAAGAGATTTGCACATCGTTATTTTCGATCCGGATTGGCTTGGAGGCGCGGAAAATGACTGTGGGGCCGACGTTGGTGTTCCCTTCGGCTGACCCGTCTAGGCCCGAGTCCTTGCGAGCAGGGCCTATCACTGAATTTCCAGGTGACGACATGACACTATCGCTATCAGACGACTTTGATGAAACCGATGACGTAAAGGCCTGTAAGAAGCTTATGTTTCCAAAAGCCGAGCCAAACCAAGTCTTACTAGTCTTGATGTTGTACTCTTGCCAGGCAGTGCCACTAGTCTTATCAGGGTGACTCGACCGTGGCACAAGGTATGGTCTCACCGGCGGCTCAGAAGCATTTACTTTGTTCCGCGCACCTGCCTTCTCATCGCTGGTAGTTGTAGAGATCACTTCGC
The DNA here is from genome assembly GCA_001640685.1 of Catunica adiposa. Taxonomy (NCBI): domain Eukaryota; kingdom Fungi; phylum Ascomycota; class Sordariomycetes; order Microascales; family Ceratocystidaceae; genus Catunica; species Catunica adiposa. The sequence goes on from LXGU01000141.1 coordinate 11,698, forward strand.
GCTCATCCCGTCTAAAACTGTGAACTACCTCGACTTTCTTACCCTCATCGGCATACGCCTTGACCTCGAGTTTCACACCAGGCTTAAGACCCCAAGTTCGGATCTCCACAATCTCAATAGCCCGGTCAACATACTTCTTTCCACCACGAGTCCAACGTTCAACATAATCAATCCACCGCAACTGACTAGGAATTGAAATACCCTCGCCATAACCGGGCTTCATCCGTCTAGTTGTGAAGCGATCGAGAGCTTGTTGTACCTGCCACCCACACTCCGAAATCAGATAACTGCATGCAACACTGCCACTGCGGCCCTTCCCGGCCTTACAATGGACTACAAGAACCCTCCCATTAGCGGATGGGCAATCATCAGGGAGATCAGTTTTGTGTTTGAATGTGCTGATTTCTGAGCTGCTGTCGCTAGCGGGGTCCTCTTTGAGCCAGTTTCTCATACTGGCCATCATCAATGGGACCAAACGGAACGGAGGGGGCTGATGATCGGGCCAAGGGTAATGGTGGATGCGGTTCTCAACTGCCTCATCGGGATATCCTGTGCCTTCAGCCCGGAACTCCCAGATGGCCCATTTATCACGGTGTTCGGACTTGAGGAAAGCCAAAAGCTGAGGCAGAGGGTTCCGGTAAGAGCTCTTAAAAAAGTCTTGAGCGGGACCAGAGCTATATTGAAGTTAGTATCTGAAGCCCAATGACGGGGAACGCTTCCAGGTTCAGTGCTGAAGCGGAAATGGCTACTTACGTAACTATAATCTGGGGTGTAACATAGCAGAGATCAAGACCAGAGTCTTCATGTAAGACACGAGGTCCAGCCACAAGCTGGCGAAGAAAAGGTGCCATGTTGCGAGCAAGTTCTGAATGTGTAAGAATAACCTCGGCGGTACCTTTGAAAAGTGATAATGCTTTATCAAATAGAGTACCTGCTCGATCAGATGAGGGCTCCAAGACAGTATTATATACTTTTTCTGGAAGAATATTCCCAGTGGAGATCTGATGAGCCTGTATTGCCTGGAGTCCGTGCCGCACCGGGACTAGGCCTCTAAATTCAAAGTCTCTGGGGGCAGAAAGATATGACCCAAATATGGGGTGGATCACGACAGACTCTCTGTGCGGTGGAGGGCTGAGGTGTGATACAGATACGACTCTCCTTTGAAGGGTGATCAAAGGTGGTGGTGGGCGTGTAGGGAATAGGGGGGTAGATGGTTCAATGACAAGCCTCAATAAAGAATAATGAATAGAGCGAAACGTGGGTGAAAAGACTGGATGTCGTGGAGGGAGGGGATGGAGGGGGTGGAGTAATGATACTGGGGAGAGTCTAAAGGGAGTATGTCTAAGCATTCACTCGTATTCAATGTGTCCCAAGTCAAAATAGATAGCCTTCGTGGTGTCGACAGCCGGGCCGGAAATGTCCAGCAATATCTCAATAATTGCTCTAATTTATGTCGTTGCGGGTAGATGATCAAGTGACACTCAAATGACCCCTCACAATATACAGTTTGATTATTGTAATTGCTGACTACCCATCACAGTTGTCTTCGGTTGTCGTTCTAGAGAGGCGTGGTAAGTAACCGGGGTAGCGTAAAGTCGTGATCCCGGTGCCAAGGGACCCCTAGAAGAAAGGAAGAATTGCTTCTGCGAGGGATCAGGATGTTGCTGGAATGTGACTATCAGACGATTCTTTCCAGGGGATAAGTTATCGATGTGCTGTTGGATTATAATAAACACTTTAGCGTTTACTATGAAAGAAACACCCACATCAAAAGCTCAGTTGTAGTTGTTTAACTATGACAAGTGACTGTTGAGGGCAAGTGACGCGTGATGTAAAGTGGCAATGACAATGACAATAGCAACGACAATGCTTCGATTCAACTTGATTAAATGCGTATCAAGTATTGTTCAAAGAGACCCTGGAAGGCTCAGGTAAACAGCTTATTCGATCAGCACGGAACGTAACGAAGCTTTGGTAATAAGCGTGTAAATGGATTGATATCTCGAGACCGAATCCTATGGTTCGCCGAAATGAGTTGTGAAAAGAAAAGCGGCTCGACGCAACACTAAGAGAACGAGAAAACAAAATGCAAGAATGGATGGACACATTATCAGAATTTTCCTTCTTTCCATCTCGAGACAAGGCAAATATTTCTTTCTATACTTTTTTTTTGTGCGGCGAAAATCAATCATCCTGTTATAACTAGAAGGAGCCCATGACAGCATAGTAGAGGCCTCACAAATCAGCCACAACTACGTAGGTTCTTCCCATGACGGCTTCAGCTACTAATGCGCAGCATCAGCGTATTCTACAGTTAATCCAGAAAGGTTAAAGGCTGTTTACTGGTAATAAAGAGACAAATGACACCGTGCGCTGGCTGTAAATATCAACGGCCTCCTTATTTGACAGCCAATAACGCAAAGCTTTGACTTTGCTGGGAATAGGCGCTCCTTTTACAGGCCCATATTCTATTGGACAATGCACTCAGTCTCCTTTAGGAGGCGAGAATTCCTGTGTCGTCAGTAACACGTACTTTCACCCTCATAAACTGCAGTGGTGATATCATCACTAACGATAATTTCCCCGTTTGGGACTTTTAGTAGAGAGTACTGTTCGGTACTACTGTCAGCATCTAACTTGAACATTAATGCTACACTACATCGCAAGTGTCATCCAGCCACGGCATTATATATATATACGGTTCAATATCATTATTCTCATAAAAATTGGCTTAGCAGGATCATGGCATCCACTCATACCAAGGTTATGGGACGCTTGTGCATGCTCATCCGCACCGCTTACCCATTCGCCTGTGCGCCTGCATGTAAGTTAAAAACAACAATAGTGACCTTGACGTAGTATCGCATTTACCCTGTTCCCAATACAGCATCCAGACAACATCCAATATCATTATTAGCCAGGGGCCTTTTGTCCCGAATGGATCCATCATACGAACATGCTCGGCCAAGTATGCCCCTCAGACCACAGCCCACAATACCATACTGGCGGGAAATTCTACCATGATCAGATGTGGCGACAGGCCCGGAACCTAGAATCCGGGTAGGGATTTGTGCCTCATGGACTTCTATGAATACCGAGCAGCGAACAGCAGATGCTGGTATAGATTGTGACGATCATGATGGGTTGATGATGGTCATCATTTTTGACCAGGATTTCAAGTCTGGTATGCGTGTATCAAGAGAAATATTATCATGATAATATAATCCTATCAATACGTGTCGACCTTTCTCACTAGTCGGTTAAGGGCAGATGTCTCAACCTTCATTATACATATATTGTAAGGCTAAGACAGGCCACTCTGCCCTCAGTCTCCACGCGAATACAGGATGGCCTTCGGCTTAGGAATACAGGCCAGGCCGGGAGGAAAGTGGGGGCTATTGCTTACACTTTGGCCTGGTAAGGCTATAACTTATCGTCAAGCCTAAGTGCGTAAAACCATGGACTGTGATGCTTGTCGTTGTCGCCTAGGATGGGACCGGAGGCCGCTTGAGATCGAGGAATACCGAGATCCGTGATCCTCCGAGAATTCAGACGATGTCGATAAATATAAGTCAGGTGGCAGACTGTTAACTCTTTTCATTTCACAACACGACCCTTCAACCATGATCATGCGTCATCAGGCTTCCCGCGAAGAGCCCCTTAAATAGATATAGCCTCAATAAAAGGAATCAAAAGTTCAATGTAACGATAATATTACCTATGTCCCGATAGCATGGGCTAACTGTTCTTCGAAAGTTCTCTAAGTGCAACCTTGCGTCAATGTTAATTTCGAAATCGCTGTATCAAGACCAAACCTCCGGGATTTCTAATGAACACGATAGTGGCGTTGTGGTCTGTCTGTGCTATAATAAAGGCTACTAGTTCATCAAATTTGGCAATCAATGTTAGAAAGTTACATTTTCTTCGCAAAGAAAAATACGCCAAAGTTATAATTGATTTGTGAATGTCACCAATACACGCACTGTACTAGCGTATATATTTATAGTGTATTTACTATGTGTTAACTTATTATATGTGCACTGTATGTTTGGGGCGAGGGTTATACACCCTACCGATGACCGCATATATATGTTTTAATTTCGATTGATGGTTTGCGATTTGTACAGTATGTTATAAAGGTTGCACTGTTTATAATGGTGCGTGTTACACTGCTGTTAGAAGTGTGAATAATAATAGCACGCACTGTTATTTTGGAGAGAGGGTTAAATACATATATACTAACCCTACTAATCGTTAACAGCAAGAGCGTCAATGTTCGAGTTTCACAGTATTATATGTGTTATTATCATAATAAAGTATTGAGCAACGTTGTCATGTAACTTGATCAATTAATATTCCATTACTTGTATGTGGATTGTCACTAATAATCCTTAACTAGTCTACACCTCTGTATGTTTTAATTTTTCATTCCTATTAAACCCCAATATATTCCCTTTATCAATTATCACTGTTCAGAATAAAGCAAATAGCCTTTTACATAGAAGTTTATAATAACTGAAACTCCCCTTTTGCCATCGACGGGACCACATACAGTGTCAAGAGTGTGACCTCCAGTAGGGATACTAAATGGCCTCAAATGTTGATTAGCGGATGAGGGGATGAGACATAGGCGTAACGCTGAACAGATCCCAAGCGATGAATATGAAAGAAAGTAACATTGACTCCTTTGTATCAATGAGGGGCTCTGGATTTTCTTGAGATTTCCCTTGCCACCAGAATCCACCATCCAAACTTATGGTGTCCGCCAATAACACCATCTACAATATCTTGGGATATATAACTAGGATAGGACTACACATTACTGCCTTGCCTACCGAAAGCAGAGCTTTGTCTCACCAGCTAGTCGCAATATTTCATCATCTGAGAATCCTCTCATCACACATAGAGATCACACTACAAGCGTGCTCCTCATCTGCCATCACCCGTGAAATATTGCGGATTATTACATTTTTATTATCCCTGATGTTTCCATTCATTAGACCATCTCAATCACATCTCACTTTTCATCCCGCTCGGTGTCTTAGCCTTACCCACCATCAACCTCACATTCTAGACATCCACTGATGTCAGATCCCAACCTCATACCCCTCATATATAAATTTGTCTCCCCCATCTTACTTACTAGTTTGGGTAGTACTAACCTTGATACCCGTGGCCTGAATCTCATTCTAGAGTTCCCAGTTAGCGTCCATCCATATTCCTATTCTTCGCCAATCCTGTAACCGATGCGGCAAAAAGTCACAAGAGAAGCCAAGTTCTCTGCTCCATTATTATATAACTGAGTTGTAGAGACGCGAGCTCAAGTCTGATAGCCTGGTGTCAACTCCTTCCCAGTGAATGTATTTGCCATATTATCAGATGTAAACTAGTGGTTATATGAATGCTACTTTAAGCGTATCATAAATAAGTAATCATTGAGTCGTTGGATTAGCATGGCCTCGAGGGCTTGTCCAGGGCAGAATGAAAACGATCTAACCTAAAAAGGGAGTTAACAAGACCTAACACAGTTTGATATCAACCGATACTTATAAAAGTATACGTCATATTACATAATATCACCCGTGCCAACTCATGAACAACAACATCATGTCTATGTATCTTGCATTCATACAACTGCGAGGTATAAAATATTGAAGAACGCTATCTTTACTTCCTGTCCGTTATTCCTCCTCAACGAACCCCATTTATTTTCAGTACCAAGACAACCATGCGAGACTTGTGCGTGTAAGTGAATCGCTAACCATTTAGGACGACTTCTTGGGGGCCGAAGCACCACCGGCAATCTTGGAGATGTCGGTGGCAGCGTAGAACTGCTTGACAACAGTCTTAGCAGTCTCCCAACCCTGGCGGAGACCGGGAGGAGTGCCCTGATAGGCCATCTTGGAGTCGATCTGAGCAGTCAAGGCAGTGAACATCTGTTGGAGCTGGACGCTCTGGTTGTAGCGAACGCGCAGGAAGACAGTGTAGATGGTGATCAGGACCCAAGACCAGCGGCGGAAAAGGACAGCGTACAGGAAGAGCTCAACCCAGAGAGTGACCTCGAATCCAGCAACCAGGGACATTGAGGTATCGTAGTGGCTGTTGACGAAACCCTTCAAGGTAACAATCCAGCGCTCAGCAGAGGGGTTAGTCTGGACCTTGTTGCCATCAGCGGAAGCAACAACGGTAGGAGGGTACACCGTGTTAACGATGTTGGTACGCAGGTAGGTGGCGACGTGGAAGATCGAGTAGATGACATAGGGGAGAAGAGCCAGGGTGAAGTGGGGCATGAGGAACCAGAAGACCGACATGACTACGGGATAATGGTTAGTAAAATGAGAAGAGAATCGACATCATCTCATAATCCAAATTATGCTTATAGATAAATACTTACAGAGGTACTGGACGTTCTCATCGCCGACTAAGGAAGCAACACCAGGCTGGGTCCGGGTGCCAACCTTCTGGCGGGCAACCACGGTCTTGTAGATAACAATACCATATGTAGCGATGGCCGACAAGAAGGCGACCCGGTAGGAGAAGCGAGCAAAGCCTCCATTCGCGTTGAACTTCACGAACTGGAAAACGTAGAGCAAGGAGTTGAAAATCAGAGAGACGTGACTACAAAAGGACAAGGAGGTTAGAATAAAGGTGCCAAATATGGGTGTGCATCATTGCTGAGCTATTCGGTAGGAATTTCATATCATGAGTGAAGCGTTGCGCCTGTAGAGCATTGCGCATGAGGATCAAGTGGCAAATACAGCTGTACTACCAAAAAGAGTACCACACTAGCTTGCGGGCAGATTCCAACCATGATGCTTGCGATCTTTAGCGTGTGATTACTCTCAAGATACAATATGATCATGTGACATCACAGTTTAGCTGATAGTGGGAAACTTCTGGAGCGGGGGAGGGGCATCATAGTACTACTATGCTCACACGGCCGAAATCCTGATATGAACCCTATGTTTTGAAAAGTGACCATAGGAGATAGACATAATCTTACCCAGCGAACCACGCAACTGTTATTCAAATGAGAAGTTAGTAATGAGCTCGGTTACCACGATTGATTCAATTGTAACCCATGGCGGGGCCTTAATGGCGGGGCGCAAGACAATGGAAGCTTACACTGAAGAGTCTTAGCCAGCTCTTGGAAGCGCTCGGCAAGAGGCTTTTCCGTAGAAGGAGTAGCCATTTTGTTGGTGTAGTAAATTTAGATAAGTAGTAAATGCGGTCGTCGTGAAAGCTAATATCGTATGCCGATGAGGAAATGATGCAAAAGTTAAGAGTCGTAGAATGGGTGATGATACAAAACGAATGGTCTGCGGGGTCGAGGCCAGGCAAACTCTTGATTTGTGAAATTTGGAGGTAAAAGTGGTAAATTCAAAGCAACCGATGAGACCGCAATGAAGATGATGACAAAGGATGAAACCCGAGGAAGAAAGAAGAAAAGAAAAGAAAAGAAAGAAATGCAGCGGCACCAGATGCAGAGAGGTGCAGGCGAAAAAATATAGGTGGTCTCTGTCCAAATGGAAACAACGTCGGATTCGCTCAGGTCTCTTGTTGCTGTTTTCGCCGGTGATTGTTCCTAGCACTTTCAGGTCAGCTGGCGGAAGAGGAAGGCGGGCTTATGACACTCGGAAGCTGCAGCAGGTACAGAGAGAGACATGCTTCCAACAGGGAGGAAGTTCCCATAAAATTTGGCAGCTACAGCTGAAGCTGGGCTCATACAATTATGGAGGCTACAGGTTTAAGCCTAGGAGGCCCGCTTCTTACAAGTCCAGATGCCGCTGGCGCCGAGCACCTGCAGCTTCTTGGTAGTTGAGCTGGCAACCCCTGTGACCAAGCTATCAGCCTTTACAACATCATTCACTAATAGTGGTCATAATCGAGTGTATCCAGTGACCCATAGGTCATGATGCATGTGTGCGTCCTCGTTCATGGCTGATCACGCTGGCTGCTACCTGTAATCTGTTACCTGCAATCTGTTCAGTTCAGAATCGTCATCGGGTCTGGTCTAAAGCGGCCCTGGTCCCATGTGTAAACACTACATTCCACCATCTACCCTGCGCCGGAAGCGATCAAGAAAATTCCCCAGGCTGGTTCCCACACAGGGTAGGACGAAAGTATACCGACACCATATTTCGATGACCCGCGGTGTCCCCATACTAATATCGCCTAGGGCTGCTCAGGGACTTGTGGCCCCTTGTTTTCAGAGGCTGGCTTGTTACCGCTGGTTTTTTTTTTGTAATAATAATATCGCAAATGCAGATGGATGTTGTGGATACAGCCAGGAAATCCGGCTGGGCCACACAGTTGCGGAGCGGTCCTATCTTCTTATTCTTCTGCTAATACTATTTATTGAAGACTTGGCTGATGTGGATAATTACACCAGGAATGTAAGTGTGCATTATGTTATCAGTGGAAATGGCATTAAGCGAGCTTCGAGATGCCGCAACCATCTGTTTGTTGACTTCATCCCGCATTCCTCACTTGACCTGGATTTAGCGACAGCAAAACTCGCCACACACAAGATAGCGATACACAACAGCCGCATCAGTTAGCTAGCTGGTCGAGTCGTGTGTCTCAATTCCTTATTCTATAGACCTATAGGCCATACTATTTTCCAAAATTCCCCCTAGATATTTGCCTAAAATGAACAACACCACCATCATGAATTCAGGCTGCGGTGAATCGGCACCGACGTTTCTGGTCGTGTGAGGTTAGGCTTGGCTTGTCTTTGTGACATCAGAGTTCATCATTCTGTGAGCTAAAAAGCTCCTACCAAAACAGTGTCCATTGCTTCTCGTTGTGATTATTAGCACTGTGTACCAGTACTAGTGACGTAGACGGACCGGGACATGATGATGATGGGGAGTTCCGATGCATTTTATTGGGGCTAGCGCAAGTCCTCATTGATCCAGAGGTTTTATTTTTATTTTCTACTTTAATTAAAATCGAACTTGACTCTTAAATGGAACCCACATAGCGGTAGTCGTCGAGTAAACATGGTTTGGGCGAGCACGATGATATAAGGGACACACCATATATATATTATCATGTATATAGTCAATGATCTTGTCTGTGAATACGATTTAGATCTGAATACTAATGCATCCTTCGTCCTCCACGTCGTGGACGTTCTTTATTGGCATAAGGATGCCAATGAGCATCATGTCCTGCTGGTCCTGAAGGCGGTCCGTGACCAGGGCGGATTCTATCTCGTCTTCTTCCGCCACCCGTGGGGGCGACTGGGTATTCTATCGGTATTTCAATCTCTTGTTCAATCTCTTCATATTCGTCTGTTGTACACCGTTTGTATTCGTCTTCTTCGGCCTGAGCACGTTCGGGTGAAAACATAAAACGAGTTGAGTCCTCGTTGACCTGGGCTGGGCCACCAGGGCCCGGAGTCATAGGCAACGCCAGATTTGTGCGCCCATCGCATTCAACACAGCGAGTCGCATATCTATCGGGGTATGAGCTACGCTCTGCCTCTTCGTTGATGGCGATTTTGATAGTGAGAAATGTCTCGATAGGGTACAGGGCGCCCAATATAGTGAGTTTATGGTGGTGAGTATATAGTTCGAGAAGGTCCATAATTGTTTCAATGACGTTGACCCTTTCAACTGTAAACAGCTTGAGGCCAACATCCGTGAAGAAATCAAGCTTCTTGTCAAACAACCGAGCTGTAAGTTCTAGTGCGGCGAGAACAATAGTATTCGTGCTTTGTTTGATCGGGATGTACGTCTTGTACATGTCCATCATCACATCGTATGATATCCTGAAGAACTCGGGTCCTTCTTCTTTTGCCACCGCGATTCGGCATATCTTTACCAAATGGCGTTGCGGATGCCTTACTCTAAAGTCGAAACCAACTGTTTCCAAGATAGAGCGCTCCAATGCTATTATGTTCGCAGATGGCCTCTCGAGGGACTATATGATGTTAGAAATTATCCATACCGTGATATTACATAACAACCGACCTTGTCATCAGGTGATATTGGGTGCTCAGGCGACTTAAGGTTATGAGCAGCACACAAAATGTCCCGAGACTTCTTCATAGTATCTTCTACTTTGCAAGCCACAAACAAAGCAGCCATGGCTGAATCATGCCAAAAGTTTTCTGGTGAATGAAGCCGTGATCTATGGAAGTAGCAGGCGGCAGTGTCAAAAGTTCGTACGGGTCTATGGCCAGTTAGTTTTTGGTGACAGGATTAGATGCTTGGTGACTCAACATACAGTTGAAGTGCCTTTCTGACATTATCAATGGCCTGAACACCCTGAATTCTGAGAACCTCTTCTGATTGTATGGAGCTCGGAGGCACTTTAGACTCTTTGCGAATATGCTGTTGCAGCATATACTGTGACGGCACAACATTCCTCCCAGGCACCGGGCCTTTGAAAGGCTCCACACCATCTTTGATGATCTCAACCTCAGGCTCTTGTGGCGCATGAGGGACTGGTATCATCGGTTGTTTCGGTGGGGGGCGCAGGTTGTGGGGCATATTTGGTAGTGAGTTCCGGTTCGGCCCTGGGCCTTGCCACATGGGACCCGCGCCGTGACCGAAATTACGCCCTCCTCGGGGTCCAGGGCCATGTCCATGAGGCATTGGATTATGTGGTAGATTGCCGGGCTTCATAGCCTAGTGGGTAACAACGGAGAGATATAGCGACCAAATATGACGTTGAAAATGTCGGGTATATAGAACGTCGCGGTGGTTTGTCGCGCCTAGTAAGCGTGGTAGTGGGAGTTACTCTGGCAGTCGCTGTAGTGGATTCGAGAACTGAAGATAATTCGAGACTCAGGTAATTAAAAGCATTGTGATGAAAGATTAAGCGCAATGGCGGGATAGGCGGAATGGCATATGTTAGAGACGAAAACTGTCAAAGTTCTTCACAATACCTTGAGATCACTAGGTCAAATGGAAAACATGCGCCACACGTATAATATAAAACGCCACACATAGCGCCATATATATAATGGCTTGTCGCAATTACGTAGATTGTAGGCCTCGCAAGCCTGTCGCACGACGTCATTCCTGCACCATTAACACGATCAATTCACTTCGCCCTAGACTTGAAACGCCGTCGCGCTGGTTTTTTTTGCTCAAATTTGAATTATCTCATCAACATCTACCCATCGCGATATAACCCATTCGCTACATATTCGTTTTTTATATTCATTTCTTGCGTGAATCTTCGATATGCGCTACCGGTTGCTCTCGGGGGCCCTGTATGCCCTGTATGCCTCCAATACCGTCACTGCGGTGCGCGTCAAGCCAAACAACGGCCATGATGACGTCGATGACACTCCGCTTCCTGTTGTGATCTGGCACGGTATGTAAAGTCGCTATCCAGCCTGCTCCTTGAAATATGCTTTAATTAACATTACAATATCAAGGTCTTGGCGATGCCTACAACGCCGAAGGCATTCAGAGCGTCGGCACTCTTATCGAAGATATCAACCCCGGCACCCTCGTTCACTACATTCAAATCGGCACAGATGGAAACTCCGATCGTTCTGCTTCTTTCCTTGGAAATGTCACCGCCCAGATTGAAACGGTCTGCGACACCCTCGCCACCCACCCTATCCTATCAACCGCGCCCGCCATCGATGCGATCGGCTTTTCACAGGGCGGAGCTTTCCTGCGTGGCTACGTCGAGCGCTGCAACAACCCTCCCATTCGCAGTCTGGTTACCTTCGGGTCGCCTCACGCCGGTATTTCTCGTTTCCATGACTGCGGCGCTACTGACTTCTTGTGCAAGGGAGCGATGGCTCTGCTCAAGTTCAATACCTGGTCGAACTTTGTGCAGTCTCGTCTGATTCCTGCCCAGTACTTCCGGGACCCGGAAGATTATGACAACTATCTGGCTTCATCTGCCTTTTTGGCGGATATCAACAACGAACGCCATGACAAGAAGGCGTCGTATAAGGAAAACCTTGTCTCACTCAAAAACTTTGCCCTTTACCAATTTGAGGATGACACTGTCCTGATTCCCAAGGAGTCCGCTTGGTTTGGTGAAGTCAACGACACAGAGACTGTTCCTTTGGAATCTAGCAAGCTCTACACTGAAGATTGGCTTGGTCTCCGTGAGCTGAACGATAAGGGCTCTCTTCACCTTCGGACTGTCCCTGGTGAGCACATGCGTCTTACCAACGAGGGACTGACAGAGGCGATCAAGGACTTCTTTGGTCCTTTCAACCGCAAGTTCAAGGCCAAGGATAACCATGTGGCAGGCGAGCTGTAGGCGATCACTTCACTATAACAAGCCCACGCCAGCGCTCATAGATTATAGTACTCGGTATCAACAGCACGTCCACCATCTCTCAGCTTTTAATTAGTTCTACAGTAATTCAAATCACAGCTATATATTAGATTCAAGTTCACTTATGAAGGTTAATGTGGTGCATATTTGCTATTCTACAAGAAGCCCTGGTATATGCTTCGTTAATCGTACACAATGTTTCTTCCGCACTCCAACAATCCACAGCATCCCAAACCCAACCTCGTGTCCAATCTAAGAACCAGATAACTCCACCCATACCGCGAACATCGTCATAGTACATTTTGATTACCGCTCCAATGCAGCAATGCTAAAGATAACAAGAAAGGAAAGAAGAATGTACACGGCCATCGGGCTGCTGTATCCCGGGCCTGAAATACAATGAAAATACAAAACGCTGGTTGACCCCCCATGATCCATCCACCAAAACGACCCAACGAGGTCCACTTAAATGACAATCTCACCAACATCAATGTACGGCGCCGTCCAGGGCGCAACATTGGAGTTGTACATGTCACTGGGTACGCGGACCTGCTCACCAGGGCTGTACAGATACCACGCCTTCAGTGAGTTCATCACTGCCTTGAGACGAGCCTCGTTGATAGTAGCTCCTGCGCCCTCACCAAGCTTGTCGGTACCACTGTAGATACCGACCACATAGACGGGTGTCCGTGAATGACGACCGGTCTCACTTTCCATGCGAGCAACTGGTGGCTCGAAGCCCTCACGAGCACACAGCTTGGTGAGCTCCTGCGTAGGACTTCTAAAGGCGAACATCCGGTCAATAGGAAGGGAGCGAGACAACAGGTGGCTACAGACAAAGGCCTTCGCGGCCGAGCGACCACGGTGGATGTAGATACCACCAACGACTGCCTGGACAAAGGTGGACATGGCGCGCGCACGCAAGTCCATCCAGGCCTTACGCTGAGCCTCGACGATCTCGCGAGGAAGCTTGCCGTTCTCGGACTCGGAGGGCTTGGGTATAGTGGTAGGTGCAGAGTCACCAAAGGCGTCATCAAGGACTGTTCTGGAACTGACACTGCGGCGCCAGTTGTACTTCTCAGCATACGTAGTCTCCTTGCGTTGGAACCCCCATGAGCGGATTTGGACACCCTTGGTAAGGTCGCGGGAGAACTGGAGCAGACCCGGATCGACTTCACCACCAGGCTCCTCGGCACTCTCCACACCCCACTGCTTGGCAACTTCGGAAAGAGAATCTGGGCCAGCATAACCGCGCATGACTTCGTACAATATCAACATTGGCAAACGAGGGTATTTGCAGACGAGGAACTCGGACAAATGGTAGTTAATAACGGTGCCACCAAGATAAGCCAGGTTGTTATTGTTAAACTTGGGGTTCTCGTCGGCCGATGAGTCCACAAGCGCGCGGGCAAGGGTGTGAATTGGAAACTTGTCAGTAAGGCCAAGACGGGCGTGCAAGGCGTTCAGCTTAGCAGACGACAGAGCCGCCTCGGTCGGCGGGGACGGATACGGGGTCACAACATCGGGTGACACACCCTCGATGTTCTCGCCAATGACGGGCCGGACATCTTGGAAAGCGGTTTGCGGTAGAGTAGACTCGGCTCCGGAGGCGGGAGTAGTGGCGGAGTTTTCGGCCGCAGCGGTCGACTGGTAGCGGACCAAGCGGGCCACAGCCGGAGAAACCCGGCAAGTAGCAGCTGGGGTGGCGGAGGCCATACGGCCGGCCAGCTGCTGAATTCTTAACCGCTTCATCATTTTGTCGGGAGGCGTGCACACAAGCAGAACCGACAGTGAGTAGATATGGTATCGGGGTCGGTAAGAGTCAGTGCCGTAGCGTTCAAGTCGGCGAAGGACAGTGGCAGAAAAAAATTGCAAACAGCCTGTACTTTGCTGAGTACAGAGGCGGGACCAGTGGCGGAAACCAGGACAAACAACAACAAAAAAAAACCGAAATCAATTAAGTTTCGGCTCTATTAAAGTGGCACTCGCAGGCCAGAATATACTGCACGGTGGGAAGCGGGCGTCGTGAGGGCGTCGTCGGCGATTCACTATTGGACCAGGAAAAGTTTCTCGCTCCAATCTGGTAGTTGCACCACATCCACTGTAGCCCGCTTTCCTGTTACGGTCGTGTGCTACCAGTAACCCACCAAGGCTCTTTGGACAAGGCTTGGTTGTGGAATTGGCAGGGATCCTGATTTTCGAGGAATAGAGAGTGGGGTGCATAACCGATGATTAGCCGGTCATCCACTCAGGAACATCCCCTATGAACCGACATCCTAGAGTAGCTAGACATCGCGAGCTTTAATCGGTAGTTCTGAACTGTTATAAGTTCGGTTTCCCGAATAACCATCTCTATTTGACTATTTCTTTTCACGATGGTAAGGAGAGGGTCTGAATTTGAACTTCCAATTGATGCACGCGATACTAATAATGAATTTCTAGGGTGGTGGCTTCAAAAAGATTCCGTGAGTTTTGGCGGAGAAATGCACAAGCTTCTAATGCGCCAATAAAGCCTAACATCTCTATTTCAGCTACCCCAAGCACGTCTGGTCACCGGCAGGTGGTTGGTATGCTAACCCGCCGAACTGGAAGCGTAATACTGCTATTCTGGGTCTTGGTATTTTCTTCATTGATGCTTGGATCTTCTGGTACAGCTGCCAGATTGAGCACTTTTGGAAGAGACCCGAGCCCGGCCGGTTCTACTTCAGCAAGATGTAAGTGTGTCGAGATGAGCCAAATCAAGTTGAGTACTAACATTGCTCGTATAGCTGGTCGAAGCAAATGAAAGGATGGGCTGAGGAGGATAAGCTTAATGCTGCCAACGCCCAGGCGGAGGTGGCCAAGAAGTGAGACACCTACAGTGTGTATCTCTAATTTCTTCCGCAAGCAGTACCGGCGGTCACAGTGAGCCGGGAACTCAGAATACCAGTGTAATTACGACAGACAGAAACTCAATTCAGAATATGCCAGCAGTTTCGATGTACCAGACATCGGGCTGTTCCGTGGCCATGATCTTTAAAAGAAAATCAATATCATCAATTGTATACTGCAAGTGGCGAACATGGGCTGCGGCAAGGAACGGAATGGATCTAGGGTGTTAATAGCCATGCGGGTCCAATACAATAGATGAAAAATCAACCGCACGATCTGGATTTAACAGATCGATTTTCACAACTGAAATCAGGTGATTATATCTGTCATCTAATCGCATGATACTTGAAATGCAAACGAAAAATTCTCTGGCAAGCTATAGTTGCCTCAAACATCACATGTTATGTCATTGCCATTGAAGCTCAGCTGTATAGCTGAAGCTCGTGACCGCCAGCAGCTGTTGTCAGCCTTTGCCAACTGTCAATATGCACACACTCGCGCAATCTTCGTAGAACATGGCCCGTTAATACCCTGATACTCGTTTGACCCACGATGTCTCTCCAGAAACCAGCCATTGGGCCATAAATTCGACCTCCGCCGACTCTTTTGGTTCTCTTCTGGTCCTCTGGGAGCCCGCCATTAAATTCCCGCAGAACCCCGATTACAATGTCGTCCGCCATTTTCACCAAAGCTTCCCGGGCCCTCCCGAAGCACGCCTGTGCCGCTGCCCGCCGTCAAGCTTCGACTGCTGCGTCCTCTGGCCGCTCTGGGAAACTCGCTCTCTATACCACCGGTCTTGGTGTTGTCGGGACCATTGGTTACTTCTACGGAACCGACACCCGTGCTTCGGTCCACCGCTACGTCGTCCCGCCTCTGCTGCGCACCATCTTCCCCGATGCCGAAGACGCCCATCACGTCGGCACTGTTTTCCTCAAGAACCTCTACGCTCTCGGCCTCCACCCTCGTGAGCGCTCTCTCGACCCTGCTGAGCTCGCCACCGATGTCTTTGGCCAGAAGATCACCAACCCCGTTGGTATCAGCGCCGGTCTTGACAAGAACGCAGACCTCCCCGACGTCCTCTTCGATCTTGGTGCCGGTGTTGTCGAAGTTGGCGGATGCACCCCACTTCCCCAGGATGGTAACCCCCGGCCCCGTCTTTTCCGTATTCCAGTTCTCGAAGGTCTGGTTAACCGTTACGGCCTGAACTCTATTGGCGCCGATGCGCTGGCCCGTGTCCTCCGTGAGCGTGTGCTCCGCTATGCCATCGACAATGGCCTTTCTGAGCAGGAGGTTCTCGATGGCGAGGGCCAGGTTCCTCCCGGGTCTCTGCGTGACGGCAAGATGTTGCTTGTCCAGATTGCCAAGAACAAGGTGACTGACCAGAAGGATGTCGAGGCCGTTACGCGCGATTACACCTACTGTGTCCAACGTCTTGCGCCCTATGCCGACGTCCTCGTCGTCAACGTGTCGTCTCCCAACACTCCTGGTCTCCGCGACCTCCAAGCCGTTGAACCTCTCACCCGTCTTTTGACCGCTGTTGTCGAAGAGGCTAGCAAGGTCGACCGGAAGACTAAGCCCAAGGTCATGGTTAAGGTGTCGCCTGATGAGGACGAGACGAGCCAGATGGAGGGAATTGTCGAGGCTGTCTCGCGCAGCGGTGTTGATGGTGTCATTGTTGGAAACACAACCAGCAGACGGACTGGAATTGTCCCGCAAGGTGTCCTACTGACGGGCCGTGAGCAACAGGCTTTGCGGGAGACGGGCGGATACTCGGGGCCAGAGATGTTCCCCCGGACTGTTGATTTGGTCAAGAAGTACCGGGCGTTGTTTGATGCCGCGACGATAGCGGAGGGCAAGGATAGAATGACGCTGTTTGCTACTGGTGGTGTCACTAATGGCAAGCAGGCTTTGGAGGTTTTGAACGCTGGTGCTAGCGTTGCGATGGTGTACACTACGATGGTTTACAATGGTGCGGGCACTGTCACTGGGATCAAGGATGAGATGAAGGCTGAGATGGACAAATGAAGGGTGGATATTAGGTGATTGGGTTTATTTCATGGAAGTATAGAAAAGCGGTTGCAGTTCTAAAGAGCTGTCTGTATTATGTATTCACTCGTCTTATATTGAGTTGTATAGAATGTATGAGTTATCTCGGTTGAAACCCCGAGTCCATTCCGAAATAAAGATGAAGATCCGTCTTGCTATATGCTCCTGAGAGTGAGAACTCTCCTGTGACAATATCCACCTACAAAAAAAAAATCGTTAAAGCAATAAATCAAATACTAGAGATACTAAGAGGCCGCCGTAAGAACAGTGCTCTCTGGGATTATGATGGGGACGCCGCCCCGGCCCGAGTCCAGTCCGTGAACTCTGGGATGCTGAGAGTATATAAACGAAGAATTATCATGATAAAAAAAAACAAAGGAAATGGTAAAAAAAAGACCGTAAATCATATAGAGTCAGTCATAGGAAGTCATGAGAGCCGGATCAACTGAAGATGTCGCCCTCTCCAAGTTTGACAGCCAAGCCCTTGCGGACGAGATGTCGGTACTTCTCCTTCTTAAATGCCAACTGGCGCTCCTCGCGCATCTTCTTCTTGCGCTCGTAGACAGCGCGAACGCAGGCGCGGACCTGCCCCTTGCCTTCTTCGTAGTTGGCCTGCGCTAGAGCAGCAACTCTGTCGACTTGCTCGGGAGTGTAGACGAAGTTCCAAGTACTGAGATAATCAGTAGTGCGAGGATCAACTCCAGGAACCTTCTTGTTTGGCAAAAGAGGCATGTAAATCACAGCGAGGCCAGCCTTGTCTGAGGTCACGTGGGGAGCTGTAAAATCGGTGACAGCTTGAATGGGTGGTACTCCCTCATTGTGCTGATCGGTACTTTGTTCAGCGGTAGTCCCGATCCAAACAGTACAGTAGCCCAAGCCGTTGTCTTCAGGGCTGGCGCCAGGGACGGAATGACTCTTGCGGGTGGCATCATCCTTTGCGGCCTGTGAGATCTTGGAGTCGGCTTTGTTGATAGACTGTTCGCTAGCTTCTTTAATCTGCTGGCCAGCCTTCTCGGCTTCCACGCCCTTTGGCCAGCCAATTCCAACCGGCCAACCGCGGATCTTCCGTTGGCGAGCGTAACCGTCAGTCACGGCAAGCCAGTTGTCATTCTTGATGTCAGCCGAGTTGTCAAAGGCAATGATGACCTCAACATCACGGCCAGGCCTCAGCAGAGGGTAGATGGGCAAGTTGTTGGACATTCCAGCGTCCATGAGCTGGATGTACTCGGACTCCAGGATGCTGTCCGGAGTAGTGTTCGGAAGCTTCCCGTACATACCATAGGCAAAGTTCGGCATGGTCGCGGGTTCGATCGGGTGGACCTTGCTCAAATCAGCGCTCCGTCCACTTATGATCTCGTCCAAAGGACCAAAACCACTAAGACTCCGAACCATAGGCTGGATCTCGCGATAATAATGATTCAAGGTGGCACAGAAGGCACTACCGAAGATACCCATGAGGACGGGCATGCGAATCTCAGGAAGGTGAAATCCATTGCTTTGGGGGACATCAACGCCGTTGTGGAACCTTCGGCCCAAAGCCCAAGTAGGAATCCCAGCGGAGAACTCCTCACAGAAGAACTCATAAGGTGTAATTTCGAACCACTGGAACCAGGACTCTTTCTTGGAGACATCCTTCTCATGCTCAGTTGGTGGTCTATTGGTGTTGTTGTCGTCGATCTTGGGGATCTCGTGACGAACGGTGGTGTAAATGGGCATCGGGGCCTGGCCGTAGCGAATGTACTTTTCCTGCTTGGAAAGCTTGAAATTTTCTTGGTTGATACCGAGATGGCCTTTGGGAACCAAAAGGCGAGATGCCAGAAGGATACCATAGATATCGACAAGTCCAACTTGGGCCTTGGTGTCACCACGAAGCTTTTCGACAAGACCCTCAAGCAGGTACTTGTTGGTCGGCGCTGAACTCAAAGCATCAAGGGACACTGGAGGGTAAGCAATGTGAACACCAAGGCGGGCCTTCAGGTGATCTAAGACACGGTACACCTTGCCTTCGGATAAGGATGAGTTATAGATTGCCTGGAGCCAGCATGAACCACTAACACCCGCAGTATACATGACACAGTCCAAGAGCCCATCCTGCTCAGCAGCCATCAAAGCACCAGCGCCTGCAACCAAAGCTCGAAGACCACCTCCAGAACCACAAAGGGCAACGGTAGGGACATCATCAGGGTGGACGTCAGTCTCATCCAGGTCTAGATATCGAGCAAGACCAACAGCAGCCATTTTCCGTCTCCTGTAAACGAATTCCTTCTCTTCGTCACAGAGCTCACTCGAAACCCTGACCTTGGCCATGTATCGAATCTCAGGGTTGGCGGTGCTATCATGGGCTTCGGTCCAGATTTCGTCAGCAAGAGACCCCGGGGCCATAGATAGCTCATTCTGCAACTTGCGCAGATAAGCTGGGATTAGGCGAGACCATTCCGGAAGAATCATATCAACGAGCTTGTCTGACACTGAAGCCCACTCGATATCCATAGAGTTTGAGAACCCTTCGAACTTCCTCGAGAAATTTGACCAGGCATCCAGCGGCAGTTCGGGTATTGGCAACCCTAATGCGCTTGATGACGTAGTTGATTTCCCATCGCCGGTCAAGCGCACTCGAGGGACAGGACGCAAACGGTCGAAATCATCAGAAGGGTACATAGCCCAGATGACGAAAAGCGCCGAGAGAATTCCTAGTGTCTTAGATCTAGGCATTTTGGACCTCGGGGGCGCCGGAGGCGGCGATGGAGGCTTAGATAAGGTAAAGAGCTCGCGGTAAAATGACCCGGGGAGCGGACGGCCGCCACGCCGCATACCAGAGCCGGCATTGTAGAGACGCTGAACTCGGGCAAATCGGGAGGTTTGGGGGAGACGTTGGGATTGGATGCCCCGGCGGGCAAGTGTCGAGACCCGGGGCATTGGAAGCAATATGCGGTTATGCGATTGTAGGAAGTGGAGTGTATGACTTGATATGCAGGAAGTTGGTGGCAATTATTCGGAAGCAAAGGGTATATCAAACAAATGTGGCGATCTGCGCCAACTATGTCTTAGTATTGGGATCAGTTTGATTGCGAAAAATGCAGATGTTGAATTATTTGATTAATACGATTTGCGATGTGGATGCGATGCGCCGTGGCAAATACCAGCGTCAAGCAGATTTGGAGGGAAAAGCCGTGAATTCAAGATAAAGAAAAAAAACAATGATAAAATACGTGAAGCTAAGGATAGGTCAGAATCTCTACGAGAAAGTGGCGTTGTTTGCACTAATGTATGCCATCAGCAGGAGTACGCCAACAAGGAATGTTGAGGTCCCCAACTATTGATGACGTGAGGCCTCATCCATCTAGTCCCCGTCCATCATGGGCCACCGCCAAAACAAAAACAGGCGATTGATTGCCTTTGTTGAGTTCGCTCATGACCCTAGTTCGTTCTCTGTTAGAAAATACATCAGCACCCCGCCAAATAACGTTGGTGGCAAGGTACCTCACTAGCGTAGCCTCCCAGATCCGCCTTCCACGACATCATTAAAGAATCCAAAAGCCGCTCCAGGAATCTCCTCATTCGTCAAAAATGGCAGGCGTGGTCAATAATCCTGTGATATGATTGGCTCATCCAAGTTGCAGCTTATCTGCGTATTGACATGGCCAAGTATCGTCCAGGGACGAGCGTCTCAACGACTCATGAGCTAGCTGGCCAGATGACGGCCACATAGACGATTACAACAGGCGCGAAAAGCTGGTTGTCATTCGACTTGAGAGGTAGTTATGAGCGTGGATGCAACCGATATCACGCTCTATGCATCACCAGATGCCTGTGTAAGTCTGAGGGCGAATCATAACACTACTACACTCTCACATCACACAGACAGCTTACTCGTGACATCGTACATATATCAGTTCATCACATGAAGATGTAGGGCTCAATGTGGAGCCTTTAAGTTTGAAGACTGTCACAGCTCCATGTTGTTCGGGTAGGTTCGTAAACATGGACACTTTTTAACGTAGGTCGGTGTGCCAGTACTTTCAAGCTCGAATATTATATATAACAAAAGTCATAAAAGATTATGTGTATGTACACTCAATGCATGTCCTCCCGCTACATAGAGATAAATCCTCCTTGTATGAACAATCCAACTCCAAACCGACAGTCACATGATATAGTAGGGTTGTATATGTTGTATATAGCGTGTCTAACCCTGATGATGATTCCAGCCAAGTTGTGGTTGGATAATGCCGGATTGTATATCTAAGCAGGGGTTAACATGTCACTATGCAACATCTGGTTCAAGCCTATCGGTAGTCATGCCAAGTCCAGAATCCCTTCTTCTCAACAGACATACATATAACAATATATCAGTATATCAGTATAACAGTATCCCTTTGGCTTTTATATTGACAGAGCTAGCTATCTCTCCTCTCGTTGCTCTTAGCCATGTATTCCTTCTCCTCCCTCCTATTGAGCCCCTATAATCTCCCATCTCAACGACTCAACACCGTCTGCATATGCATGGTTCATGTGGCCTTCCGGCTTGTCTCTTGCACCCCTGGCATACCTTACTAGAGACAACACGATCAACACTATAACTGGCTTAGGCGATGAGAAACAAGGAAGCTGGCAGTCAACAAGACATCGGAATGGTGTTGATGGCTATCGATATCTCGGTCCAGGGATATGTTGCCAGAGTATCAGCTTGGAAATCCAAATATGCTGTCTTATATTGATACATTACGGGAAGGATTTGACATCATGTGAGTGGTGTGAGTTGTGTGAGTCGTGTGAAATATTCACATAGTGGTAGGCTGTAATAGGGTTAAACATATACAGGGTTTTACATATGAGTTGGTAATGCTCATCTTAATATTGAGATGGATTTGGTCTCACGAGCTTGGAGAATCTGTTTCTGGGTCGTCTGCCTCCAGCCGTACATTAGTACATGGCATATCCTTCAATGAAACACTGCAGAAATTGCATAATATATTACAGGAAAATGGGAGGTTACGTACATGCTCTTTGGAGCACATATAGTGTATTCACCTTGTGAATTTCATGTAATGTACACAAATATTATATTAGAGCAGATGCAGTGGATACAAATGAGGCGGAGTGCGCATTGAAGAAGAGCGATACATTTATCTACCTCGCCACGCAATAGGTGGCTCCAGGACTGGACTTCGTATATGCTGGTAGGGCTTAATGGTGTGTAGCATTTTTTCGTTTGCATGTAGCCCGTACACCATAAGCTCGGAGAACAACCCACCCACCAAACTGTCATCACCCAGGGATGACATTCACATATGTTGGGATCTCATCTATCGTGACTTTCATTCCAACTCTCAATAGTGCAATAGGAGACTGCGACTTGCGGTAGTATAAAGCCAATTTGGTACCTTGTAACAATCAATTGCCCATTCTTTCCTGATTAGGAGCAAAGGGCCTGCCCCTAATATTAGTCAGGGACCAAACCAGACAAGCTCGCACCAAAATCGAGTAGCTGCCCCCTGACTATATTTGCAACTTCACACCATTTCCCCTTGTGGATTAGCGTAGAACAAGTTCCCCTTTTTCTGTGGAATTCGACGGCAACCACAGCGCTTTGGGCACAGACTCACACAGCAACTGCCCTGTAATTTCTGGTATTAGTTCCTACAATTGCCGCCAACCAAGCCCACTATAAAGTTCTAAGGCTTATGAAGTCTGCCTCGATATGCTGCTTGATTCTCTGAATAAAACTAGAAGCAATCTACAGCGATATATTGATATTTATACTGCTAGTTTTATGGCGTCTGTATTGATGTCAAGTAATACAATACGCGGATGTGATGTGACTGCACACCTAAGCGAAAGAAACGGGCAATGATAGGTAGTTAATAAACGTCTTGATATAGAGCACACATGAACTTCCTGCAGTACGTAAAAGCCTGGACCATCCTGGCAACACCCCCGAAAATGCCAATTTCAAGAAACCTCGAGCGAAAATAGACAACAGCACGAAAATGGGGTATCTGGGTTCTTGGGATGCATGCATGAGCCCATTGGCAGATTGGCATGGCAAGAATCTCGCTAGCCCATCAACAACATACAGTGCGTTTACCACTGCGCAGAACCGCCTTCTCCGGGTGTAGAGGAGAGGGCTACCACCAGTGAAGATTGTACCAGCAGCCCCGACATGACTTTCGGTTGGCTACAGGTTCTCTCTGCATAAGTTTGTAGTACCTCAGGCGTAGGAACGGGAGAGCTCCTGAATTCATCCAGCCATGAAATGACAACTGGGCCAGTAGGCCAGGAGACCAGTAGACCATAGCACCCATAGTCGTGTTTATGGTTGATTTGGTGGTGGTTCAATGGAGACTTTGGGCGTTGTCGGCTGCCTTGGTGGTGGCGGTTCATTGTGCCGCTATGCGGGTTTACCTCAGATGTTAGTTGGCTTCCCGTTGCCTGTTACCCGTTGCTCGTTGCCCATATGTCCGTATTGTGAGGAAGGTGGCAATGGGAGTTGTTGCCCGTCCCAGCGTTGTTTTTGTTGTTCCTTTGCCATCGCTCATTGGCTCCTTTCTGGAGTCTCCATTGCTCTTTCCTGAGCCACTCCAGCATCCTTATTGGTGGTTATAGCCTAGCCTTGGGATGGCTGAGGGATAGAACAGACAGCGGCTGGCCCAAGCAATTGCTCCGAACACCCTGTTACGGCCCTGTTTATTTTTTGTTTCGCGCAACCTAAGCTTCGTAAAAGAGCGCGGGAGCTCTAATTAACCAAATTGACCAAGCTTTACTACAGGAACATTCAAAAAGTGACCAGGCTATATTTGAACCCAGGATACTGGCAGAAACTCCTACCGGCTAGCTTGACACCTCTTCCCTAGAATCATTGATATCGTCAAACCTTCTTCCTTTTTCCTTTCCTTCCCTTTCCTGTCGTGCACTTCTCGCCCATTAATCTTGTTGACCTTTCTTTTCGTCGTCGTCGGTGTTACTGTCATACAGCCAGCCAGCGCCCACCACTGCAAGCTTTTTAATATCTAATTCTTTTCAAGTCTTGCCTCGTTCGTTACCTTTTTCTACGCAACCCTTCGATTCTATTGCCCTTGAACGCGACGAATTGCCCTTTCAAACCCGGCAACTCTTTTGGTGAGTTGTAATGCCAATGAAAAAAAAAAAAAACGGCCCAATGCAGTAGCTATATACGCACATAACTGCTATGGATGCACCATATACACATATACAGACACATACACATACCTCAGCAAGCACATATTGAGAAACTGCTTGTTTTGGTGGCGGAACCCATCCCGAGTTGGAATTCACGCAAACACATACCCCCGGATACCCAAACTCCACAAATTTAAACCACTTACGGCCTATGCCGTGCCATCCAAAGCTTCGGGATGAATCAATTGACAACTCCAGTGTGCGATGGATGGATGGATGGATGGATGGATGGCCTGGGGCATATCCCGTCTTGAACGCTGTGGGCTTGGGTATTTCCCTGGCATCGCTTTCGCGACGCGTGCTCAGATGGGCAAGCACCTAGAACAAGCTTCTGCTGTGTGAAGCCATACAGCTGCACCTTCCCCTTTTTTTCTGCGGCATTCTGTAGCTGCAGCTGCCACACCCAGAGCTTCCCTTTCCTCCCACAAAATAACACCACACTAAGCTTCCCTCCTTCCATTGCAGTGTGTTCATTATTGCGTTGCGTCGACAATATTCCATTGAATCACTGTCATCATCTAACCTTTTGCTCCCAACTTATAGACCACACTCTTTTAAATATTTCTTCTAGCACTTCACATATTTAGAAATGGGTAAGTAACATTATTCTATTGTTCTCATAATGGAGATCAATGGGGTTGGCAAGAAAGATCAATCCTGCCAAACGGGACGACATCGTCCCTTCATACCTCTGGATAGACATAGAAAGGCAAAGCAGACATCAGCATCATCATTCACAAGCGAGACAACATCGAAATAACCTCGACATTGAAATCGCCTGGTAGCTTGCTTGCGTTTTGGCACGCGGGAGTTATGCACATATATCATGATCCGCATATCATGAGACCAGACTGGAAGGCACGACCAATGGATTACGTAGATGAAGTCATACCTGGCAAGAGCGTGGAATGAGTTAAGGAAACTGCCCATGGCAGGTTGGATTCCGCGAGCATTATTTTAACAGCTGCTGTCCGTTGCCTTTTTTCTTGCTCTTCCTGCCGTCAGCATTAGTTCTCTGCGTGGGCGTATTCCGAGTTATCATCACCGCGTTTTCCCATAACCCACCAACGATCAACGCTCTCAATACTCATACCTACGTGCCACCATGATGACATTCGTCCCAATGCCACCGAATGGCCTGGATGCTGGCATTGAGAACATTGATCACCAAGCTAGCAAAGTTTCGAATGCTTCTGGTGCTGATGGACTCGTCTACGAAATCCCCCTTCGCCAGTCCTCCGGCTGTACAACCAAGACAGCCGAGATCCACACCGCCGACCTCAGTGCTGTGACTAGCCCTGCACCTTCGATTAATCCAAATGCTGGCGAGCTTAGTGCGCAAAGCAGAACCTCCAGCATCTGCCAATCGATGACTGCTGGTTCACAGTACGGGGAGGATGGGGACGACACTGTCTCGCAACATTCTGGTTTAAGTCATCAGACTTGGCGAAGTAGTCAAGTGTCTGATGTCAATAGTACCGAAATCATGGATTCTGATCGGGTCTCCATTCTCTGCAAGAGTTAGCTGCTACCTTATCTGCTTTGCCTTCCGAAACTATTATTATGACAACCTTAGCAACTAAACACATTTGATGGGATACTAACTGGTGTTTGTTGATAGCTTCTCCCGCCCCCGCTGTGGCGCCTTCGCCCATCATTGCGTCGACCGATGCTGCTAATGTTGTTCGTCGGAAGCTCACTGGTTACGTTGGTTTCGCCAACCTGCCCAACCAGTGGCACCGCAAGTCCGTCCGCAAGGGCTTCAACTTCAATGTCATGGTTGTTGGTACGTTTCATGCAGATTCCACCTTAACTCGTTAATTATCTAATATTGTTCATAATGTAGGTGAGTCTGGTCTGGGTAAGTCGACTCTGGTGAACACCCTGTTCAACACGTCGCTCTACCCTCCTAAGGAGGCTAAGAGCCCTAGCATGGACATTATCCCCAAGACTGTCACTATTCAGTCCATCAGCGCCGATATTGAGGAGGCCGGTGTCCGTCTTCGTCTCACCGTTGTCGACACCCCTGGCTTCGGTGACTTCGTTAACAACGACGAGTCGTGGCGCCCGATTGTCGAGAACATTGAGCAGCGCTTCGATGCCTACCTCGATGCCGAGAACAAGGTGAACCGCATGAACATTGTGGACAACCGCATTCACGCCTGTGTCTTCTTTATCCACCCCACTGGTCACTCTCTTAAGCCTCTTGACATTGAGGTCATGCGCCGCCTTCACACCAAGGTCAACCTGATCCCCGTCATCGCCAAGGCTGATACTCTCACCGATGATGAGATCCTGGCTTTCAAGTCTCGCGTAAGTTTCTTTTTTAATCATAGCCACGTCATTATTGTATTGTGCCATTTTTTAACATGATTGAATCCGCAGATTCTCGCCGACATCAAGTACCACGGTATTCAGATCTTCGAGGGCCCTCGCTATGAGCTCGATGACGAGGAGACCATCGCTGAGAACAACGAGATTATGTCCAAGGTTCCCTTCGCTGTTGTTGGTGCTACCAACGAGATCACCGTTTCTGATGGCAGAAAGGTCCGCGGTCGTCGCTACCCTTGGGGTGTCATTGAGGTCGATAACGAGGACCACTGCGACTTCGTTAAGCTTCGTCAAATGTTGATTCGTACTCACATGGAGGAGCTGAAGGAGCACACCAACAACCTGCTCTACGAAAACTACCGTACCGATAAGCTGCTCGCCATGGGTGTTTCTCAGGATCCTAGTGTTTTCAAGGAGGTTAACCCTGCTGTGAAGCAAGAGGAGGAGCGTGCCCTTCACGAGCAGAAGCTCGCCAAGATGGAGGCTGAGATGAAGATGGTCTTCCAGCAGAAGGTTTCGGAGAAGGAAAGCAAGCTCAAGCAGTCTGAAGAGGAGCTGTACGCTCGCCACCGCGAGATGAAGGAACAACTCGAGCGCCAGCGTATGGAGCTCGAAGAGAAGAAGTCTCGCCTCGAGAGCGGCCGGCCACTAGAGAAGGAAGGCAAGCGGAAGGGTTTCTCTCTCCGCTAAACCATTATCTAATAGCTCAGCCCTTGGGTTGGTGCCGCCCCCACATTACGGCACTAGCCTTGGCGGCTGTCTCCTGATTCCCACTTCACTACTAAGTTCCTTTTTGGCAGCCCTCTTACCACGACCAAATGTCTTGCAGTACCGTCATGTCCGATACAATACCAGCCCGCCGCGTTTTTTTCTTTGTTCTTTATTCTTGCCATTCGTTATTGCTTTTCTATTCCATTGCTGTTTTTCTTATTTCATGTTTAACCTGTCCTCTAACTCCTTTTCCTTCATTTTTAATTATTGATTCCCTTTTCTTACTACACTTTGATATAATATGTGCTTCCACTTTTGGCTCTTGTTGGTCGTTCTGCGTGAGCCTGCGTTACGGAAGAGACTACAAAAATGGAGTACGGGCAAAAAGAGTGCTGCACGGCGGACCGCCGCGCGGCGGGCTAGAACTTCAGAATATTAGAAAACATGGGTAGAAAGGTTTAGGGCATACAATAGTGGCGATGTGAGAACATCCGAATGGTGGATGTTGCTTGGGTCGTTTCATATCTGATTTTGTTATCTGTTTGGGGGTTTCGGGCTTGGGACGCTTCCTCTTATTATTAGAGGTAGTATTGATATAAGTCCTAGAGGGTTTGGCGCTAGGTGCTTCCAGATGCTTTATTCTTGTTCTGCTTTTAGTTGTTTTTAGTTGATATTCTCAATGGCACAGGCTTTCATTTGTTTTGAATATTATGTTAACGGTGATAATCTAAGGGACTCAAGTATTGTGCAAGACTACAACCATATATGTCACGTGACCAACCTATATATTAGTACAATTTGGTAAAACAAGAAAACAAAGCTAGTGTTATTGTACATGGAGATATATGTCTATGGACATAATGTCCGAATGATACACGCTGACCTCCCCCTCCTCCTATACACATGAGGCAGCCATTTTCGGTGAAATCAGGATTGAATAATCAAGATTTCACACCCACCACGGACAACCGCAAACACACCATCATAACCTAGAAAAGAACATGAGAAAAGCAAACTATGAATACACGATAATCCGGGGATCACAAGGATCACCGACTACCACTTGGACACACCAGAGTACCAACCAACATCATGCATGACTAATCAAGACAAACAGACAACTCAATCTCATAACCAGGATAGACATATCCCGTTCTAGCTTCTCCGCAGGTACCAGTTGAAAGCCAACTGGGAGAACTCGTAGGGGAAGGGAGTAGGGACCTCCGACTGGCCGCGACGGGCCACGGGGTGACGCACGTAGATGGCGGAGCAGATGTTCTGGTTAACCTCGAGGTACCGCGGGATAAAGGCAAACGGCGCCAGGTATCTGCGGGGTTCCCAGGGGGTTTTGTAGGGCTTTGAGGGGTCGTAGGGGTTCTTCTCGGAGGTGAAAAGCATGTTGGCGAGGGTCTTTTGCTCATCGAGGGACAGCTTGTTTTCACGGGCGAGGCGCTCGGCGCGCTTGCGGGTTTCCGGGAGGAGATTTTCAA
Source organism: Catunica adiposa (assembly GCA_001640685.1). Taxonomy (NCBI): domain Eukaryota; kingdom Fungi; phylum Ascomycota; class Sordariomycetes; order Microascales; family Ceratocystidaceae; genus Catunica; species Catunica adiposa. The sequence continues at coordinate 40,611 of LXGU01000141.1, forward strand.
AGGGGCTGCGGACGCCATCGAAGAATTCGGTGGTGGTGGGGGTGACATTGGAGTCAATTTTGATGATCTCGTTGTCTTGGATGTTGAAGCGGCCGATGTGGGCGCTAAGCTCGGCGACGAGGTCGTCTTCAGACTTTTCGCGGCCGGCGGTACCGCGGATGGAACGACGGGCTTCTTTCAGGAAGGCGCGGAGTTGCTGCTTGTCCTTGGAGGAAAGATCGGTCTTACTTTGAAGGGCCTGGGCGGAGGCGAGGAGACGGCGCAGGATGAAGAATTCCTGGGTATTCTTGATGACGGGCTTCTTGGAGGTGGCATTTGTAGCACCTTCAACAGCCGGGGCCTCGGTGGCTTCGGCAGCGACGGCAACCTCTTCCTCCTCAGCGGGTTCTTCGGGCTCCTCGCCTTCTTCGCCCTCGGTCTTCTTGGCCTTGCGGTTAGGATTGCGAAGAGCTTGTTGGCGGGGCTTGAGTCTACCAGTGGCGTACATGACCTTGTCGGGATCAACTTGGAACATATCACCGGGGTTCAGAAGGTAGGCACCGTAGCGCATCTATAATTATGAGTTAGCACAATCGGAATATACGAGAGGTTCCGCAATTTCATTTTACCTTCTTGCCGTTGACCTTGACACCACCGTGAATGCAGAACTGACGAGCCTGACGGGGACTACTGGCAAACATGGCACGGAACAAGGCGATATCCAATCTCCGCTCCATGGGAGCGAATGTCATGTGCATGTAGGGGGTCATCTTGCTGATGGGCTTCGCCAGAAGAGCACCCGGACGATCACGGGTCTGACGGTTACGCAGCAAAGGACTGGGCCAGTTTAACCGGTTGCTAGCAGCCATGGCATCCTCCTGACGCTCCTTGGCCAGACGAAGCTGTTCAACCTGAGAGAAATCGGCAGCCGTAACGATAGGACGGGCATTGATGTCGTTGGGGTCGATCTCGCGACCGGAACCACGGCCGGTGGCCTGTTCGGCACCGGTGTGGGCGGCAAGATATTGCGGGGGCATCTCGATGGCACCCATGAGGCGGCGACTGAATAGGCGGGTCCAACGCTTCTCTCCAATATGTTCACCGTGGTAGGCACGGAGAGCCTGCTTCGCTTGCCATTTTTGCTGGAAAAACGTTTTGTTGGCACGGGGGATGGTGGCGGCGTACTTGGAAAGGTTGTACAAGTTGAACTTGTTCCAAGACTGGCGAAGTTTCTGTGCAGATAATTTGTAGTCAGTATGTTGTACAATGACCTTGTCGGATATGCACGGAAGCCGGAGGTCGAGAGTTGACGGCGGCCCGGTCTATACAGTCATAGGCATTATCGGTGGGGTGCGTACCGGCTTAGAAATGATATAACGCTTGACGGCCGCTCTCATCTTGACGAATTGGCTCGCAAACCGGCGGCACTGCGGTCGAGATGGGTATTAATTGGCGGGACGGAAACGTCAAAAAAAATTCGGCCAATGACTCGCTTCAGCGTGCAGAGCCAGCCTAGTCGTTGTCGGTCGTCGGCGTCAGATCTCGTGGATCCAGCTGCTGCTACCCCGGACCGTCCAATTCGAAATCTTTTCCCACTAGATAACCCTAGACTAATGTAAACCCCGACCCACTTTGTGTCTGGGGGAAATCGCCTTTAGAAGGCAGCTGATGCCAGCTGCAGCTGCTTGCGGTGGGACTGACGTTTGGATTAACCAAGGAAGCAAAGGCGGTGAGAGCGCATGAGAACCAAAAAATTTTGGCCTTTTTTTTCGCAGGTGGCAGAATTATTCTGATCGCGCTAGTAGCAGCTTCCTACGGATTCCCGCTGCAGCGACAAATCCAGCATCCAAGAATTGTTAGAACCTGCCGTTTCTTTTCGAGTTCCGCCGCTACTATCTTTATATAATTTGCCTAAAATTTGAAGCTATCGTCTTTGTCTTTTCTGTCTTTTCTGTCTTTCGATACCCTATTTTCATCACAAACATCACACAAACTCCTGGTCAGTCTGACTCTTACCCCGCCACCTCTGTGCTCTGTCGCAAAGTCCCGTGGATCAAAAAAAAAAGTTCTCTATCTTGCTCGCATCATCGATCATCGCAGTTCTATTGGTCGCAAGCATCTAGAATACCCCACGATATAACTTATCTCCATTATTGCTAGCTTCGCCAGTAACTTTTAATCTAACATTGCTTTGTTTTTCCTTGCAGCCACACAATGTCTGACGAAACCGTTGCCGCCCCCGCCGTTGAGCAGCCCACCGAGGCCCCCGCCGCTGTCGCCACCGAGGCCCCCGCCGCCACTGAGACTGAGAAGACCGAGACCTCAGAGGCCAAGCCCGCTGCTGTGAACAACAGCAAGTTCGACCCCTCCGTTCTTCCCGAGTCTGATAATGTCGACGAGATCCGCCCCCAGGTAAGACTAGACGCTTGCTAACCTATCGTTCTGGACTGATGACTAACTTTTTTGCGTATTACTAGGTTGAGTACTACTTTGGCGACTTCAACCTTCCCCGCGACAAGTTCCTGTGGGAGACCACTGGTGGCACCGCCAACAAGCCCTTCCCCCTGAAGACCCTTCACACCTTCAAGCGCATGCGTCGCTTCCAGCCTTACTCCGCCGTTGTTGCCGCTATCAAGGACAGCAAGGTTCTTGACATCTCTGGTGAGGAGGGCGCTGAGGTTGTCTCCCGCAAGACTCCCTACAAGCCCGACCCCGCTCGTCGCCAGCTTGCCGACGCTGCTACTGTCTACGCCAAGGGTTTCGGTGATGAGAACCCCAACTCTCAGTTTGAGATTGAGGCTTTCTTCGCTCAGTTCGGTGCCGTCAACGGTGTTACCCTTCGCCGTACCCCCGAGAGAACCTTCAAGGGGTCCGTCTTCGTTGAGTTCGCCAGCGAGGAGATTGCCCAGAAGTTCTTGGAGCAGAAGCCCAAGTGGAACGAGACTGAGCTTAAGGTCATGACCAAGAAGGCTTACGTCGAGGAGAAGAACGAGCTGATTCGCACTGGCCAAATGGTTCCCTCCACCAACTCTGTCAAGCCTTTCTTCGAGGGCCGTGGCGGTGAGAAGCCTCGCAAGGGCGGTAAGCCCAACAACAACAACAACAACAACAACAAGGGCGACTTCAACCGCCGCGACCACAAGGGTGGCCGTGGTGGTCGTGGTGGTCGTGGTGGCCGTGGTGGCCGCAACGGCCGCGGTGGTCGTGACAACAGAGCTGAGCCCCGTGATACCGGCAAGGGCTACAACACCAACGAGTATGTGATTTCCTCTCCTAGTATTTTTATGTAGGGATACGAAGACTAACAAATAAACAGTGTCCAGCGTCCTAGCATCCAGGCTACCAACAGCAACGGCCAGCCTGTTAGCAACAAGCGCTCCCGTGATGATGATTCCTCCGAGGCTCCTCCCGCTAAGAAGGTTGATGTCTCCGTTTAAACTCATAGCCGAGTCATCTTTGGTTTATCGAGAAGGGAGTCGCACATATAATGATTTGGCATTGGTGGTAGAGACCACTTAGTGCTCTCAAAAAAAGAAGTAAAATACCCAAAATAGGACTGGAGAAGCATTATGCCGCAGTCCTTTGATTGTTCTTGTCTTTTCGTTGGCCCACCCGCTTGGTATCGTCGGATTATTGCCTGCTGGAGGGGAGATGTGAAGTGAGAGTCGGCAAGTGGCACTGGTCACCTGTCTCTCAATTTATCCACGGGCTGATAATGGCCACTCCCAGCAGATAGTCACTCTCACTTATTACCCTTGAATCAGGCCGTCTTTGGACTATTGACAACCATTTGCACTCACTCATTTCATGGGATTGGCGTTTTCTCACTGGCATTGTATCCTTGGGTTGCCTTGTTTCTTGCGCGTTTACTTGCTTGTTTCTATTGTCCATCATTCCTTTTATTTCCTACATATTACTTATTACCTCGGCGGCGTATTACGGTTGTCATTATCATCAGACTAGCTGGCGCTCCTGCTTGGATAGGTGGCCGGTGGTTAGGGGAGTCGTTTATTGCATTTTACGTTATATCAACAGATATGAAAACGAATTTCTAGTATGATTTGTCTCGAGGTTGAGCTCGAATAAAAACTTTGTTCAAAATTAGTGTCTTTGTGGTATTATGATTATCTTAGGGTGGTAACCTGTGTTTGTGATGTTAACGTTGAGTTGAGGCTTGCGTTGTTAAACATGCAATTCTGAAGCTATAACACGATATTATCTGATTAGACAGCATCTCTAGCTGTCATTCACCTGTTACTTAGTTATAGGTATGAATTTATAAATGAGGATAGGACTTAGTGATACACAGCCCAACATAGGGTTAGGGCTTCCAATCAAGAGTTAACTTTAGCCTATTATCAGATCCCGCGAGATAATTCACAGTCATGGTGGTAATCAGCTAGAGCATCTATCTAGTCTAGACTTTCATTTTCTAATTCACAATACAACCAGGCTTACAGCCTCATCTTCTACTATGAGCAAATCTTCCGTTTATGGTGACATCAGATAGCTTGTTATTACATATGAACATGGGCAAAGTACGCAAGATATGAAGAAAGGGTGATAAGATGGGAATAACGCCGGTGAAGAGGAAGAGCGGATGGTTATGATGCAGACTCCCGAGTTTTGCGTTGCCTTAATACCGGGGTCAAAATATAGGGATTGGAGGCTTCTCATGAGACAAGAGCTTGCACATTGATGACCTGGTTAAAAATGAACATACAATCACGGAGAGTGAGAGGATATATAATGAAGAACAAACATCTCCATATCTAAAAAAAAAAAAAAAATTACGATAGTGCTCAACGCCGCTCATGTTTACCTTATAATCATGAACAAAAGACCAACAGAAAATACACTTTGCCTCTACATGTGGCGGTGTCACTCTTTAGGGATATTCAGCACACCGCTAAGATCCTAATAAACCTCCCGAGTATCTTCAGCACCTGGCCCCGGCCCTACCCGAGTGCTAGACACCCCCACGTAATGACCTCCCTACCCACTCAGCCAAATACGGAATACTACCGGGCTACATTGAGAGCCTCGACAGGCCCACGTTATATGACGGCGATCCCATAGGTTAATGACGATGGGCAAGTATGGATCAATTACCTGTTTAGGCAAACTTCACCGGCGGCAGAAGGGTAGTTGGAGGGAGGACAGGGCCTGTGGGTTTTTGGGAGGTGGTACGTGATTCGAAGAGTATGGGGGCTGCTAGAGAATGTCTTTTTGCGTATGTGTCTTCGGCACTTGTGTTGATCTGTGATATTGCGATATAGTATGGCGTAGGGAATGGATAGATTAGGAGCCTATTTTGGTCTAATGAGAATAGCCATGGGAGAGTTGATGGAATGTCAGGACGGCTATATGCTACCCAGGCGGGTATACGAATATTCGGTGTTTGTTGATGAATATTAATCCGAGATGATAAGGAAAGGTTGTGAGGTGCTCTGACCGAGGAAGAGATGCATATGTGAGCTGTGTGGAGACGTAGAGTGGAGCTTACATAAGATTGGGATAAAAGAAGCTGCGTAGCAGTGAAAAGGCTCTTGCCATGACCGTAATAAAAGATTTATGTCTTGTGCGAGTGTGTGATATTGGTTATGGAGTTTGAATATGTAGAATAGGGTATGCTAATAGGGTTATACATCCCGCATTTGTTGGATAACGGACGAACCTACCGCTTACGCACGATCTTGCAGTTTATGTTTCTAGTCCCAACAATGGGAAGCCTGATTCCTTACGGTACTTCTTGTGCATAAAGGCTGCAGTTGTGAAGAACTTTACTACGCCTTGAAATGTCTAAAAACAAAGCACGGTGTCACACATGCGCCATGGCTGATCTGTCTTTTTTAAGCCATAAATTATAGTTTGCGGCACGGCGTTTTTCGCGCCATTTGCAGACAGAAACTGAGCCTGGAGCATGGAGCATGTCGTTTTATGCTGACTAACGTCGTACTTATCGTCGTAGTTTAGGGCGACTTTGGGAGATGGCTGGGCAGCGGTCTTGAGCCGCATCACAGCCCTCGGAGGTGATTTCCTGTTGTGCCATAGGGTGTGAGTGGGCGAGACTCTTAGGAGTATGATATGTGCATTTTTCCGTGGGGCTTCTATTATTCCTGCTAAAGGGACTTGAGGCGGACTGAAGCGGACTTTGTGACAGCAATTCGCCGTTGTGAGCGGATTTAGTGAGTGGGGGGCTTCAAGGGATGTGATGAATCGTCTTTATATGATTAGTCGGATCTTCAAGGGGCTCGCGAATCAAGGACACACCCACATGAAACTGACATTTTGCGTTAATATGGGCAGCTAGTTTGAAAATCTGATAGTAGCATGCCCAGCCGTTGCATTGTGTTTGTGCTTTGTGCACTAATCCGGTTTAGTTCATGTTCTCCAGAAGTCAACCTTGAGAAGAGTACGATGTTGACGGAGACTGCTGTGCGTGGGTAGAGAAAACTCTCAGGGGCGGCAGAGAGTAATGTGACTGGGATGCGGGATCAAAAGGTAGCTGTCGATGCGATTCTGCGTTGGCCGTGATATTATGAGTCGCCGAGGCCATTGCGGTGAGAGAGAGTCAGCGGCCACTCAAGACAAATGGGAGATGGCAATGCAGTGGTTGACTTTCTCGAATTATTTACTGGATGCTGACAGCATCGGCATATTTCTGCATCGGAAGATTAGCGCTTTGGTCGTGGATACTACGCTTGATCCGCGGTACCGGGTAGGCGTGGTATGACGCGAACTATATATCAAGTGGCTGCATGCCCCTATGGCTAAACTCGTAATCATAAAAGATCAGTCGATTTTCCGGCACAGGAGAGAATATACGGAGTCGGAGGCCGGCTTGATTCAATGAGCCAACTCCGCTGGCTTAATTAGATAGGGCCGCTTTAGCTCCGAATCCCACTTATGATTGTTGCCCCTCACGTGAATCAGCAGAACCTTGAGTCCACGCTTCCACCCCAACTCTCTTGTGGTACTTGCTTGTCCTGGCGACCTTTTTTGAAATGCTTGATTGCCCATGCCCTTGATGGAATATCCTGGGATGCCCGGAGCGGATTTCGTGCGGACTTTGGGAAAAGCCTTCTCTTGCAGGTCACCTCCATCCTTGGTGTTTTTCTCTCCGTTGAAGCTACACTCTTTAGGATAAGAAATGGCACTTAGCGTGCCGGGCCAGCCTCGATCGTTGCACACGGCTGAATTGGACTGAATGAGGCAGCATTCTTCGAGGCGGTAAAGGGATCCAAATATCACGTTATTATTTTCTTTTTAATTTTTTTTTTTTTTAAAATTTCTTTTCCTTGGGAAAACAGCCAAGGAAGCAACCAGCATAATGTCTTGAAATAGTACTTACCGTCAGTGCTTGGCATAGGTTCCTATTTTGCTCCCAATGAGCTGTTAACGGCAGGCATGGCTTAGACCAGGGGCAGTTGCTTGGTTTATCTTGTATCCTACAGTTAGTTCTTAGTTCATGTTGAGAAGGAGAACCTCCTCACTGATAGCTCATTACAAAAGAGGAAACACAAGCGACGGGCATTTGTTTCCTGCTAGTCTCCATTTGTCACATTCCCAACTGTGGAAAGCCAGCCATATTGGCGTTTGTTGTTGAAGCTTACAACAGGAGTCGTTGATATAGTTAGATGCTTAGAAATTCCACAGCAGTGTGAGTAGCACGCCAAATATCTCAATCAGAATATAGGATAAACAACGGAAGGCGCGGCATTACTTCTCTCATACTGACAGGCTTCATAGGTGCCCCATGGCAGGAACGACGGGCTCTTTACATGCGTTTGCCCCTTCTTCCTGCCCATGCGTTTGGGACGGAGCACCGAAAGGTTCAGTTGCCACTTTTGGCCATTTTCTCCGGGCTGTGTGGTAAAGACACTGACGGTTGTAGCGGTCGTGGAGGCTAGCAATAGCCTCCTTGCTTTCTTTTCTCGGCATTTACTCTGCAGTGGAGTGTTTTATAGTTGGTCCGAAGGGATGGAAATAATTCAAGAGGTTTAATGCTTTGACCATCTGTCTGCTGTATTCATGCGATTCCCGCATTTGTCACTGGTATTCCCGACTACCGTATTTAGTTTAAAAGGTCGGAAGGAGTCTTGCTGGACTGCCTTAGTGCCTTCCCTCTTTCTTCTCAATACTCCATTATTTAGCGACAAGGCCTAGAGATTTGAATTCTTTCTGACGAAGCTTACGATTTCCCCAACATATTACATCTTTTACATCTTTTACACCTTGATATTTCTTCTTTAACATTCATACTGCTAGTAGCCGTGATTTTGCTGGCTGATTTCATTTTTGATTTAGAGACTCATTGAGCTCACCAATCATCTATTATTTATTTCCCATTACAGTTGCCCACCGTGGATACCATCAGTTCTTTGTTGGCCGCGGCTCTGCCGGCCTCGGGGCAACCCGAACATGACCCCCAAGAGGTCCCCGTTCCCGGCCCCGCGCCGTATCCTCTGATCGGCAACTTGCCCGAGATCGCTTCAGGCCCAGTCATGGACAATGTCCTCCGCATGTGCGACACTTATGGTACGTAGAAACAATGGATCTGTAGGTCGAACACAATACTAATAGTTGCATACAGGCCCGATCTACCGCTTCAGTGTGGGAAGCTCCACCAGAGTTATTGTTTCCGGACACGACCTGGTCACTGAGTGCTGCGACGAGAAGAGATTCCACAAGTCCATTAAGGGCCCTCTTGTGGTATGTAAACCATCAATTTACTCTGTCTTACTCAGTCTATGAGTGCCACACTGATTTCCTATTCAGGGTTACATTCGCTAACAACTACTACAGCAAGTCCGCAATGGTGTTGGTGAAGGTCTTTTCACTGTAAGTTTTTATTTTATTTTGCATATAATGCAGGTACAATTTCATCCCACGTGTATGATTTCTGACATAGTATTTTTATTTTTATTTTGTAGGCTGCCCACGGTGAACCTCGCTGGGCTATTGCTCACCGCATCTTGATTCCCGCCTTCGGCCCCGTTTCTATGCGGGGTATGTTCGATGAGATGCACGATATTGCCAGCCAGCTTGCTCTGAAATGGGCTCGCAACGGCCCTAACGCTTCTATCAATGTCTCCGACGACTTCACTCGGTTGACCCTGGATACCTTGGCTCTGTGCTCCATGAACTTCCGGTTTAACTCGTACTACACGGAAAAGATGCACCCCTTTATTGACGCCATGGGCTCTTTCCTTTCCGAGTCTTCCGACAGATATGCCCGTCTTGGAATCATGGCGCCGTTTAAGCGTGCCGAGGAGAAGAAGTACTGGGAAGATATTCAGATCATGCGTGACACTGCTCAGGATCTGCTCAAGCACCGCCGTGAGAACCCGTCGTCACGCAAGGACTTATTGACGGCTATGTTGGAAGGTGTCGATCCTAAGACTGGCCAGAAGATGGATGATGATAGTATCATCGACAACCTCATCACTTTCTTGATTGCTGGACATGAGACTACTTCTGGCCTGCTTTCTTTCTCAATCTATGAAATGCTGAAAAGCCCAGAAACTCTCCAGAAGGCCCAAGAGGAGGTTGACCGTGTTTGCGGCCGCGAGCCCATCACTGTTGACCAGCTTTCCAAGCTCCCTTATTTGAATGCTGTCCTCCGTGAGACATTGCGTGTTGATTCTCCCATTCCTGGTTTCCCCGTCGAGGCTAAAGAGGAGACCCTTCTGGGAGGCAAGTACCGTGTGACCACTAATGAAGTACTCACTGTCATTTTACGGCCGGTTCACCGCGACCCTGTCATCTATGCCCCCGATCCGATGGCCTTCCGCCCCGAGCGTATGCTTGACGCTGAGTTTGATGCTCGTATGAAGAAGTACCCTAGCTGCTGGAAGCCCTTTGGTAACGGCATGCGTGCTTGCATCGGTCGTCCTTTTGCTTGGCAGGAGGCCCTTTTGGCTCTGGCCATCACCCTTCAGAACTTCAACCTCGTCCTGGATGATCCTAGCTACTCCCTTCAGCTGAAGTACACTTTGACCGTCAAGCCTGACAACTTCCATATTCGTGCTATCCCCCGCCATGGTATGTCTCCTACCGAGCTTGAGAGACGCCTCAGCGGTGGCCGCACTGAGGCTACTGAGCGTGTTTCCCGCCCTATCATTGAGGCTACCGGTAAGGGTCAGCCTATTAGCATTTACTATGGCTCTAACAGTGGCACTTGCGAGTCTATGGCTCATCGTCTCGCTGCTGATGCTGGTGCCCATGGCTTCCGCCCCAAGGTGGTTGATGTCTTGGATGCTGCCAAGGAGAACCTTCCTACTGATCACCCTGTGGTCATTGTGACTGCCTCCTACGAGGGCCAGCCTACCGATAATGCCGCTACATTCATCGCTTGGTTGGAGACCCTTAAGGGACAGGAAGCCAAGGGTGTCAACTACGCCGTCTACGCTTGTGGCCACCGTGACTGGGTTTCCACTTTCCACCGCATCCCTAAGCTTATCGACCAGACCCTTGAAACTATCGGTGGAAGCAGAATCGTCGAGATGGGTTCTACTGATGCCTCTGATCGCGATATGTTCAGCGATTTCGAGACTTGGGAGGACAATGTTCTCTGGCCTGCTCTGGTTGAGAAGTACGGTGCGGAGGAGGCCATTGATGACGCTGGCCTCAGTGTGGCCATCTCTCACCCTCGTACTGAGAACCTGTATTCCGAGGTTAAGGAGTGTGTTGTCGTTGAGAACCGCGATATTGCTGGCGGTGAATCTCCCAAGAAGCACATCGAGATTCAGCTTCCGGAGAACATCACCTACCGTGCTGGTGACTACCTGGCTGTTCTTCCTCACAACCCTGCCGAGATCATTGGCCGTGCTGTTCGCCGTTTCGAGCTGAACGCCGACGCTTACATGACAATCTCGGGCGAGACACGCACTCACCTTCCCATTGGCAAAGAGCTACCTATTCACACCGTACTTAGCGCGTACGTTGAGCTGGCACAGCCTGCTACTAAGCGTAACATCTTGACCCTGGCTAAGGCTTCTTCGTCTACTACCGATGCTGAGGCATTGACTGCGCTGACTGCTGATGATGAAACTTACAACACCAAGGTCACCCAGAAGCGCTTGTCGCTTCTCGACCTTCTTGAGGAGTATCCTTCGATCAACCTCCCCTTCGGCTCCTTCCTGGCCATGCTTCCCCCCATGCGCGTCCGTCTCTACTCTATCTCGTCGTCTCCTCTCTGGAAGTCTAACCACGTTACCCTCACCTACTCGCTTCTCGATCAGCCTGCCTTCTCTGGCAAGGGCCGCTACGTTGGTACTGCCACCAGCTACCTTTCCAACCTCACCGCTGGCGATCGCCTTCACGTCGCCGTCAAGCCCTCTCCTGAGGCCTTCCATCTGCCCATCGACCTGGAGAACACGCCAATCATCTGTATTGCCGCTGGCTCTGGTATTGCTCCGTTCCGTGGTTTCATTCAGGAGCGTGCTGTCCAGATTGCCAACGGGCGCAAGCTGGCTCCGGCCGTCCTGTACTTTGGTTGCCGCTCGCCCGACTACGATGACTGCTATGCAGAGGAATTTGCCGAGTGGGAGAAGCAGGGTGCTGTTACCCTTAAGAAGGCGTACTCGCGTGCTACGGAAAAGAGCGAAGGGCACAAGTACGTGCAACACAGACTGTACGCCGATAAAGAGGATTCTTTGGCGTTATGGAGGCAGGGGGCGAAGGGCTTTGTGTGTGGCAGTGGAAAGATGGGTAAGGCGGTGGAGGAGGTTGGCGTGAAGATTTTACTGGAGGCGTCCAAGGAGAAGGGAATAGATATTTCGGAAGAGGAGGCGCGGGAGAAGTTTGCGGAGATGCGGAATGATCGTTATGCTACGGATGTTTTCGATTAAAACAACAGTTGGTGTAGAAAGTATTTAGAAGCCAGGAAGTTTAGAAGCTGGGTTGACGATTTGTGATTTGCGCTTTGTTATTTATGTGTCTAGAGTTTCTTGTTCAATTTATATGATGATTTGTGCCACGTCAATCAAAGCTACAGTGAAGATGATATTGCTGTAATGAAGTTCTAGTGAAAAAGTGAGGCTGATTATGAATAAGCAATCTATCTGGCCAATTGATTTATTGTTTGATTTATTGTTTTACACATTCTATGCTATCAGGTAGATATGTGACGCCGGGCTTCCACAAGATGTTACCGGAGAGTGTGTAAGACCGCCTGGTATGCCTATATAGGGGCTTTCCGCAAGCAGCCGACGGTGGTCCGGAGACTTCCCCGGTTTTGGCTGATTAGTAAGCAACATTTCTAGTCATTATTGTATCCCACCATACAAGTTCCTTACAACAACAACTAGCTCGCTTAGCTCAGTTGGTTAGAGCGTCGTACTAATATTCAGCCTTGAATATCAAGTAATGCGAAGGTCGCCAGTTCGACCCTGGTAGTGAGCATCACATCCTCCTTCAAGAGTTCCTTTTTGCCTTTTTTGCCGTTGGTCTCAAAGATTATGATATATCCCTTCGTCCCTCCAATGACTGGATGCTATGATATTTTCTTGCCACGAAGTTTGACGTGGAATATATGGAATCTCCATATCCTGTCACATAGCCGTGACCTGACACGTTATCTGAAATACTCATATACATACCGGCCGAGAATCCTACGAGGCGGGTGGACGCGGTTGAGACGGCGACTTAGTTAGGTAGTGAGGGGATAACGGTGGGAGTAACGGGATGATGGTATTGGGTAGTGATAAAACGTGGTTTTTAGGGGGGAGCGTTTTAGTTTGATAGATGGAAGATAGTAAGGGCTATAGCATAGGATTTGTATTTTATTAATGAATTATTTGTATTTATTTATTATTTGATTATAATGATGTTTGTGATGTTTGTGATATTTCTTGATATTGATACTACACCAAAGACCTGCAGCCACTCTGCTGGCGTTTACTGCTTCTTTAATATAGTTAGTATCTTCATTTTAGAAACCATTGTCCTAGCCTCAATAACATACCTTGGTGCAAGAGTCGCAGCATTTCTCGTTATCCTTGGTACACGCGGCTCCCTTGCAGCAGTTGCAGGCGCTAGAGTGGAAAACGGAACAGTTAGATTTAGTGATGGAGAAGGAAGACGTCGGTTGCATTACGTACCAGCAGGTCTTGGTCTTGGTGCAGGACTCGCAGCACTTCTTGGTGCAGGCCTGGGCACCATCACAGCAGTTGCACTTGCTGTTAGGATGGGAGTAGATGATTAGATAATTGTGGTTATGACCATCTGACAGTATCGTGATTATGAGCTTACCAGCAGTCAGGCATCTTGATTGATATGTGGGTGTGAAGGTAATGGTGAAAATGGAAGTGAAAGCGTATGTTATGGTATTCGTCAATATCTATCGAATGGGTGTATCCTCAAAAAGCAAAATAAAGCCTACTTCAACCCGCGGAGTCTCCTCCTATTTATACAAACGCAGTTCCTACATCAAACACCACCATCCCCATATTTGTCCCAATCAATCTCTATCGCCAGCTCGGTGCCCCCTCGGTATCTCCTATCTCGCTTTCAAACCGCCATGCACTATACCATCTCTAGCGAGCCGCGTTTATAACGATACGTGACCAACTTTGCGCCTCAAATTGATGTTTCCAGACCCAGCGACAATGAAGACGCAGTCCTGATTGGCTGGTTTGGGCAAGACAACGGGGCCAGAATGGGATGGGATGGGCTGTTTGTTTGTGATGGACGGTGACTTATCGATTAGGGATGGGATGGATGGAGAAAGGCGACTGATGACGTTGGGGAGATGAGGATTGGGATTAGGATTGAGCTGCGGTTGGCTAATTGCTAAGAGGCAAGCGATGGGATGGAAGAATATTGGGACGTGGGACAGGAATAGAAGTGGGTTATTGGGGATAAGGTGGAGAATTGGTTGTGTGACGGGTGACCGATCAATGAGGTTCTGGGAGTCGGAGTGAGCTTTAGTGGGTGGTGGAACTGAAGAGATTAATGGGGCCGTGACCGGGGATGGTTTGTGTATCCATGGACAAGTTTAAGAGGGCATGTTTTGCTTACGTAGATCTGCTGACCAACTAGATAGACAAAAGATGATATGTCCAAGTTATTGTTGCTACATAGCGATATTGATCTGTTCAATCTAATGAATTGAACTGTTGGGGAGAAAAAGGTGGATCTCTGTTGTTATGGTTGATGGTTGATGGATGAGACCATAGCGGGAACTAATGGCAACAGAAACACAGGTGGGACCGTCGATTTACGTAAGCTACGACAGATCAAATAAGAAATGTCAATATTGATTGGTGGCGTGTTAATGAACAGTTGCTCGACACCTGATGTAGCTGCACAGTGACATATGGATTGAGGCAAATTGGTGACATATCGATTAACCTAGGGCGAAGGTGATGACTTATTGGAAGAAGGCGATGACATACCATTTAAGGTTTTAGGAAGGACACAGATGATGACATGGGTGGGCCGTAAACTTTGCTGGGGTTGTCGTCATATGCAATACCCTAAATATGACAAACCCTTAATTATAAAAATTAAGTAAACCCAGATTTCCAAGTAGAGTCAAAATGTTCAAATTGTACAGCTGAAGTTCATATGTTAAATACCTATATTCTTATACCAACACCATTGTGAGATTTGACGAGAAGAATTAAAGATAAACAAATCTGGATTTTAAAACTACATATTTAAGCAATCTTCTAATCAAGAAGCCACTGTCTTGTCTTTTGATCTGCTCCCGTGATATCAAGAGATATCCCAAAAAAGAAAGGGAGGGAGAGAGACAAGCTGATATAGAGGGAAATCGGAGCATACAAGATTGAGAAAATCAACAGTCAAAGAAAGAAAAGGAGAGCTAGAGATCGAGACTTCGTAACAAAGACTTGAGAGCTCTTTCTCAAGAGAACATCAAAGAGTTATCTCATAAAGAGAGATGCCACTAGAAAGATGTTAATATGAGGACTCGTGGATACAATAAAGATCATCCATACCTTAGCAGCCGTCGGTGCAGCTGGTGCAGGTGGAGCAAGTGCCCGAAGAAGAGCAGCAGGAGCAAGAGCTGTTGGGAGAGTTAGTTGAAGTTTGTACGAGATAGAAGATGTTTTTGAGATTGTACTCACCAGGGAGACATTTTGAGTGTTGGATGAAGCTAAAAGCTAGAAAGTTGGTATAGGAGTGAGAGGTTGTGAAGAAGATTGAAGTAGAAGATTGTGGTGATGATGAAAAGAAAAGGGAACAAGACTACTTTGAAGGGGAGATCATGACTCTTTTTATACTTTTCCACACTATTGATCAAGCCACCAAAATGCCAGAGATATGTTCCTTCTTAGCCTCGATCCACTTAGAGCCTCCATTGTACTACACCCCTTCTCGTCCTCTCTCTATCTAGGAAACATCCTTATTGACACCCTCTCTTCCACCCATTGTCACCATCTACTCATACTGTCCATGATCCTCCCACACTGTATATCATTCCAGAAGACAGCTAGTAGCCTGCCATACAAAACGACGACATATCGAATAACCCCCCCCCCCTGGCCCTCGACAAAGTCCAGCTGTGGGTCTGCCGTCCATTCCCTTAGTAAAAGCGTGGCATTGCCCGGCGCTTGGGACAGCGGGAGATCATGGGGGTCTGTGGGGTTCAGGTTGTATTTGGGGTGGGGGGAGGATGACGGTGGAAGAGGCATGATCGACTGCTGTTTTGGGAGGGTTTTGTAAGTGGGTTAGGTAAGTGACTGATGTTGATGGGGACGGGGATGGAGTGGGTTGGGGACAATAGGTTGGATCTTGTGATTGGAAGGGATTTATGGCAGATGGCACTAGTATGATCTTGGGAGTAGAAGGTAAGGTATTCGAGTGGATACAGATAGGAATAACCTAGTGAACTGAGAGACACTATCACTGGATCCCTGTGTATCTACTTGGTGATGCCTTTCATGCAAAGACATACGATTTGGTACTTGTAGCCGGACACTGCCAGCATCTACGCTGTTGCTGTTAAACAGCAGGGTTTGTTTCCAGAGAACATATCCAAGCCACCAACGCCCCAGAACCCGGAAACCCTATCAAATGATTTCTTTAATGCAGGTGCGGATACACAACATATGGAAACCGTCAACAGACTATCAAGGGAAGAGCCGGCGGTAGTGATGGTGGATGAGGAAGCAATTTGTTAGGTGCGGATGAGAGATGCTGTGTGAGGTTGAGCCCGGAGTTGGTGGTTATTTGGGGGTGATTACTTGGGAAAATCCGGTGATTAAATGGTGATGGGGGCGGAAATGAGAAATGTGTACGCAGTATAACTACAGGCGTTCAGACTTACGCTTAGAAGAATATGTAAATAAAGAGATACGCTGAGTTCTCGACTATGCACCAATTTGATTTAAGTGGTACGACATGCAACTGAAATCTCCCGACAAATATCACAAGCATCACCAGAATACTACAGTCCCTTCTACACCCCAGACTCTGGCTAAAACGTTATTCGATAACCTACCATCTACGCCTCCGTCACAAACCCGCGTATCCCGAATAATTACACACCCCCCGCCCCAACCCAAACTTCATCCTCTGAAAAAAGGCCCCCAATGTGATCTCCATAGTCTGCTACCCTCCATAACCCACGGCCTCCCCAAACACACGTCCTGAAAACCGCGCATATGTCGCGCGGGGGATCGCGGTCTTGAGCCTATCAGAGCGGCCAGTCAACGGGCCAGTGGGGGAAATGGGGCGGCCGGGAGAAACTGCTGGATTGGGTGTGAGTGGGGACTGACTATAGGGTGGGGTGTTGCATGGATTGACTTGGGTAGGGATTGTGTGGGAAGGGGGGGCTGATGCTAGGCTGGTGGGTGACGGGTAGAGATTCGAGATTGGGACTAGGGCGATGTGAAGGATATTCCCTTGCGGAGGATGGTGATTATTGTGAGAATATCACCGAGCTGTCTCATATGGATCAGATTATCGAGACGAGATCCAGTCATGTGTTGTCAGAATCACAAGATCGTCAGCTATTGGGCGGCTAAGTGAAGCACATGAGGTGGGGTGGGCACAACAGAAGCCTAGCGATGGAAAGATAACCATTCAATGCTGTATTTCTATGACAAAGCGAAAGGTGTAACTGGTGGCTTGTGCATTGCGGCCCACCCAGAGCCCGACGGAGTACAGCCTCACTAATTATGTGTAGTGGGACAACAGGTGATATCGGAACGTGGTAGAAGACTGAGATACTTCAAGGTACATATCAAAGCTGCTAAGAAATTTGGAATGAGAGGTCGAGTTGAAGGTGAACATATGGTGTGCTTGAGCCTTGGATTGGTTGTATGACGGCAGACTGTATTTTGCAACCACATAGTCCACATTACAAGACAGATAGGTCCAAGAACATAACACTCTCCTTCATATATGCTGGAAGTACTTCACTGTAAACCCATATATGTCTAACGAACAAAAAAAAGAAGCTAATGAGTAAACCAGAGAAGAAAAAGAAAGCAACCTTCAAATCTGGAACACCACTGCTCTTAAATCACCACCACGTTCATATCTCCTGCATCCACCCGGCACCTCTTTGTCCTCTACGCCATTCCAATGATGAACGCAAATCCTTAGCTTGGCTCATCGAAGACCCTCAAAAAACTCCCAATCGAGCTTTTTAAAACTTACCCAATCGCCATTCTAAACTATCGCGAGATCTGCTCCTTGCCGTAAACGGAATCTCGCCGATCTCAAAAAGCAGAGATTGGTGGGAAATATACTGATAGGGGAAAACTGGGCGGTGGCTTCAGTTTGGAAAAGTCAGTGGGTAAACGCGAGAAAACTCTGTCCTGGTCGATCTGGCTTCACGAGACGCAGAGAGGCCATCAAGGTTGGCCATCAAGGTTCACAAGAAACGCAATGGCCGAGGATGGTGGAGACAGGGCGAATGGTATGATTGGGGAAGAGAAGCAAATGTGATGAGCTCGCGCAATTACCGTAAAAACGATAAGATTGAGATGCAAGTAAATCATCCTGCGCCAAATTCTGCCATGCTGGTATTGTGATATGACCATTTTTATATCACAGTCCACCTGTTAGCAATATTTATCCTGCAAGGTCTGGTATCTTAAATCGTCGAGGTTACAAATGGGGCCTTGTAGGGTAAAAGTGGAGCCTACATCGACACTTGATCAGCTGGACTGCACGGACCAAATGTTTTCTTCGGATGCAGCAAGAACCCCAGCAGTAACTTGACATACAATGACAGGTGCTTGGAAGGTGGGGACGCTGGAAGTTTGTGACACCGTTCAAGGAAGGAAAGAAGGTTATGTTGATGTTACAGATAGCGGATTTGTACTGCACGTGACTAGACATTTAGAAACGCCAAGTATGGCCACCTTATTATACTGATATTTAAAGTTCATGAGACTTGATATTCTGATAGCATGTATTATATCAGGACATATCATTAATATTATTCATTAACTTTCTTCTAATCGATAAACGGTTCATTAGACTTTTGTGAAAAAAAAATATTTTAGTGTCCGAAGAAACAGCGAGCCGGTACTCAATGCTATTCCTAATTGGGATTAATAGATTAATTGGAGATGGACATGTGAAGTTCCCGTTAGAAAATTGCGTGCTTGGCTAGTATATAGGCTTTAATTTTGAAGGCAAGATTTCTGAAGAAATCTTCTCTTCTTCTTCCCCTCATTACGAACATTATAGATTGAACAAAACACGACGAATACAACATTTTCGACAACTAAGAGACCTACATTAACGACTACAACAACTACAACAACTACATCGACTTATCAGATACGTCATTTCAAATTCACACTCAACTACCTATCCACCATCATGTACGCTTTCGATAACTCGATTTGGGCTGTGCTCAACGTTCTCTCCGACCCTTCGCACCACTCAAAGGGCGAAGTAAGTCTCTCCATTTTCTGCCTGGTTCTCATCTCCGTGATCGCCCTCGGAATTCTCGGAACGGTAGTGCTTAATCTTTGGCATTGCGCTACCCGCCCCAAACCGTCGAGACAGGCCGAGGACGTGGAGATGGCGGCCGGGTCCAAAGAACCGGCTGGCGACGATGAATCTGCTATGGTTAAAAAAGGGAGAATGCCGATTGTTGAAAGGGTCTGGTGGCGGTAGGCAGTTTCCGCTTCGGAGTCAAGATTGCCATACCGGAAAATTACGGCTGAACTAGACGATAAAGTTACAGTACTGGTTTATGGGTGGCAGTCTTGAGGAAGAAGTGGACTTGGAGTGTGAAGGAGAAACATCCCTCTGCCTCGCATCGCCACCGAAAATCTAGGACGAACTGGAAGATAAAGTTACGTTACTGGTCTACGTGGCAGAAGATGTGTGGTTGAGGGGACTGGTATTATTATGAGATACGACATCTAGACTCTATGCTGAGCCCAGCACACCGGAAAATTACGGCTGAACTCGCAGATAAAGTTACAGTACTGGTTTATGGGTGCCGGGCTCAGTAGTGAGGCCCTACGACATTTATTTACGACATTTACGACAAGTCACCCCCAGCGGAACTCGAAGCTTGCTCATCATCACCCGGAAGATTACGGCTGAACTGGAAGATAAAGTTACAGTACTGGTTTATGGGTGATGGGGGTGAGTCAAGAGATCAACGGGATGACTCTTATTCCATTGATTAGCGTTTTTCTTTTCATTTTCTGTTTAGCGTTGCTTTTTTTCTTCTTTTTCTTTTTTCAGAACCGTGGGAAAGTACCAGGGTGGGTTTCTGGCGGTCTTCGGACTGGGGGCGCGGTTCTGAAATATAATATTATTTTTCGTTTTACATTGCTTCCTGATATTAAGTGTCATGATGCTATCTTTGGACTTCTATTTCGACTGGGCTTGAGTATATAGCTCCCATGGGTAGAAACTTTGGGAGCTATAAATATCTAGGCCCTCTTGATATTGATAATGAATTGTCCTTCTTCCAGTGATACCAAGAGTGAAAGTTGTGTAAATGTATATTTAAAATGACAGCATCATGACATATCTCACTTAGACTTCAAGCAAGAAAAATGAAAACTTCGACGTAGTAGTTTCGATCCTCACTATTTTGTATGTATCGCCCCAAAAGAAGACATAGAAATTACCCCCCTTCACGAGCCATACTTTTACTTGAAAATAATATCCACCATCTCAAAAAAATCATTGCTCATTTTGTGTGTATAAATTGCCATATCTAGTTGCTAATAAAGCCATTGAATACCATAATTCCAAGTCTCTACAACGATGGTTAATGTAGGCTGTTTCACACGATAGTCATTGCCTCACTGGACATATTTGCCATAGAAAATTGAGAGCAATTTAGCATAGCCAATTGAAATCAGTGGAAAAATTTTTACTGTTAGCACGATATTTCTAAATAGCGTCTTCGGCCTTTTCGTCGTTAACTAAAATCATGGCCGGATACCAAATTAGGAAAAAGGTCTGGTTACACAAATATCAAGAGGCCAGCCAATTAAAAATAACCTGTGCGCTTGGTCTTAGTGAAACATTATATGATTGGCTAGAGAACACGCTCTACAACAGGGATGGTGCAACAACCAATTGGAGAGCAGTGGGAGGCCACCAAATATGGTACCATCAACGGGATGTGATAAGTGGGGGAGGAACCGAGCGGCCCGATCTGGCTTAACCCCAGAATCATGTTCTCGGAACTGAGCTGAAGTTGCCTAATATTAAAAACATAATTTACTTAAGGCGCGAAGAGATTCTTAATAGATTAGCCTAAACTAGTAGTATACTATCATGCTCACTATCCCGAATGCCCCCCAAAAGAAACACGATTTTATCTCAGAATCCCAGAAATCATAAAAGTCATTGCCAAGGATAGCTCATGACTGTCTGAAAAGACTAGCTTCCAAGTGAAATAATACAAGAGCAACAATCAGCTATAAAATAGAATTATGTCACTTCTTGGTCCTTGGCTTTACCTGACAGTCCGTAGATTTTACTCGGCCTTCGGATCAATGAGGCATGGCTCCTGTTCTTCCTGATCCTCCCGTTCCCTAATAATCACTTTCGGGACTTTTAGGGACACGAAGTAGAGCCCGTAGATGCCGAACCCTAATGCGATAAACCATAAAAACATAGAACACGAGGCCAGCCAATGCTGAGTGGTGACTATTCCAATAGTTAGTATCAATTGTTCATAATTTCTAAGGATATGGTAAATTCAACAACTTACAGCTCCCATACATAGGTAACTCTGAGTTGAGAAGGAACATACTTGTAAGAGTAGTTTTGGAGTGATCCAAGTTCCTGGCCGCGGCAGCATGCCCAACCAAGCTTTGGGGGGTTCCGGAAGACGTGAGAGGATCCCATACATTGTCGGTAGTGCTCCTGGGCTCATCGGCTGGGCTTCCATATTCCAAGTTGCTGTAGCCATTGCTAAGGTTGGTATCAGGATCCTCGTCATCATTGTCAACCTCTTTAGGCATGCTAACCGGCTCCCGCTCATCAACCGATGATCGAATGGCAATATCAGTAAGGGTGGTACGGATAAGGTCCATTGGCTGGCCAGCAAGCAGGAAATCACCATCCTCGAAGTCCACTGTAGAACCTGCCTGGTCGCTCTCCGCATTGCCCATGGACAAGGAAGACTTGAGCATTGTAGTCATAAAGCCCTTGGTGGTAACATCGGCGTCGAATACCAAGAGTGGACCAGAGATCGGCTCATCAGGTCTCAACATGCTGTGAATATTGAGCTCGCGCTGGACAATGGGGTGCTGGTAGCAGCCATCCTCGGACCGCCATTGGGTGGCATTGAGACCTTGACTGGCGACAGGGGTAACAGTCATGCTCGACAACGGATCATCGGCCATATATACATAGGCAGACCCATCGCTTTGCAAAGCGAGGCGAACAGGCCCCTTGAGCATCGTGTCGGTATTAATGTTAAGTTCCGAAGAACAGAACACGTTCAGAATCTCATCAGTGTCATAGATCCGCGTCATGGAAGATGTGACGGCGATTTTATCGAACTGATCGTGGCTAACAGAGAAAGGCTCGTAAAGCCGCTCATTGGTAGAATCCAGAAACTCAGGCTGGCTTTCGTTGGTCACCTGGTCCTGTAGGTTATCAGTATCGAGATCGAGCGAAGAGATCTCCTCGTCGGGGCCGTCGACAGGATCATCGCCAGTGGCATATCCGCCTTCGTTCTCGTCATCAGACTTTTCAGCATCATTTTCCCCTTCATTATCGTTGGACCCATCATTGTTCTCAATAACATCATTACCATCGTTATCGTCGTTACCATAATAGCCCTCCATGCTATCCATGCCATCGGCAGCTGAAGTCGTTGACTCAAGGGCAACAGGACCAATAGGGCTGATGACTAAATCAAGGCCATTTTCCAAGTCCATAGACTTAATGGTAATGGGAGCCATTGTTTAGTTTCGTGTCAAAATGTATAAGTAGAATGAGAAATGGAAGAACCGGGTAAAGAGAAGAGATAGAATTTGAATATCTAGGGGACGGATAACCTGGCATCTTATACTTGGCCATAGAACTCGCCACTGGGAGTCAGTTATCCATAAAAACAGCATTTTATATGCCAATGTTCGGATAACGGATAGTCTAACTAACACGGGGAGACAGCCTGAGCTAATGAATCGGAAAGTCCAACTTTGGCTTTAGTGAGGTTGGAGTCACGCGAAGCAGAATAGTAGTCTAATCACTACTAGTATAGATCATCACGGCATGTGTACACCTACCCCTAAAGTATTGAGCTGATTAAGTTGAGAAATATGGGGTGATGGGATAGCAGTTTACGGCTAAACTGTGAGTTAATTAATTGATTTATTAATTACGCTTATTAAGTTAGCTATGAGTATACGAAGCCGGATTTCCACAAATAGTTACCAGGCAGAGTGTGAAGTCATCTGATCTGCCTATATAAGAGCTCTCCGCAAGCGGACGACTGTAGTCTGAAGACCCTTATACCCCAAGCCAGTTTGTATGCCACATCCAACTCATATACCATAACTAACCAACTATCTCCTCCCCTTTGTCCTCCACATTTTATTGATTGATTGATTGATCGAGTTACGTCGTCTTAATAACTTAGGGTTCATGCGACGCCAGGCTTCAACAAGTGGTCACCGGACAGAGTGTAAGGTCGTCTGACTGTCTATATATGAGCTTTCCGCAAGCGAGCGACCGTAAGTCCGGAGACTCACGTACCCCAGGCAAGTCTGCATGCCGCTTCCAACTCATTTATATCTATCTGCCAACTAAAATAAAAGGAAAGGAAGTAAGAAAAGAAAGCAAGGAAACAGGATTTAAACAAAACTAAAAACCTAACTCGTCAGCTTTTACCAAACTAAGTGCACACCTGAAAATGGTCTACTTAGATTCCGGCTTCTCGGGCGGATATACACAGGAGATATGTTTCAACAGTAGCTTCTTGACGAAAGACCCGCTGAGTTTCTGAACATTGCCGGAGCGGGCAGCCAGCAACCAAGCAACTATATCCCATAATCAAGACGAAGTTGATGATATCAGATCATAGGGTTGTGGCCAGATTACAAGGTTTAACTGGGGATCTGTAGGGGTAGGGGTTACGCATAACGCAGGTTATTGCTGCTACTTGCACTAATATGAGACCGACCGATTGTCAATTTATAGTAACTTATAGATTTTATGCTTTGTAATACAATTATCTGTTACAAGAGACAACTAATGTCGATAGACTTGATTTCTGTACGTGATCACGGCATGTTAAGAGCTGATCTAGGAGAACATCACATGATATATAGAATCAAAGCACATATCACAATATCAATAGAAGCTCAAATATATGTTTTCGAATATCGACACTATATTGTGTTTAATTAAATATGATCTACTTGACTCTGACTAATGATGCCGGGCTATATTAGTGGGTGGTTGTTGGTTCTCAGGTTCTGTTGAATATTCTGAAGAAGATTCATACCCCCTCTGAGAGAGTATCGCTATAAGTCTCAACCATATGATGAAATCTGCACGCATCAACAAAACTAATTGATGCGAAATCCCGACTAAGATATCCACGGGATTCCATGTTTTTGACGTAGTCTATGTTGAATGGCTTTTTATCTCCAGACATACGAAGCTTCGTCAAGTTTAGGAACAGACTGACCAAGCCCCAAACACTGTTTCCCAAAGGTTCGCACCCTGCTTTGCTAATATGCTGACTTAACCCCGGGACAAATTCGAGTAAATATACCGCTTCAAGACCTGAATAGCGCTTTACCAAATGTTTCAACCGTTTCCCAAGATTAGAGTCCAAGTTAACCATGTCTTGCTCTATAATAATTGTGGCCGCAATGGCCGATTCTTGGATCGCCGGCCAATCCTCTTCCGGTACGCCTTTAAATTGTCTTTTTTGCAATTCCAGCAAAATCTCCCATAAGGCGGACATGAATAGTTCATCAATGTCGTCTTGAGTTTTACAGGATGACAAGCTGTGAATACCAATGAGATGCCCCTCCTCATTGATATTTAAAGGGTTTTCGTATTGATCTGGAATTTTTAGGTCAACCCAAAGATTAAGAGCAGAAGGCCTTGATATATTGTTTATGAGCGACGATACAATAATGCGACCACGAGACGTTAGCATCATGTCTTGATCAAACGCTCTGCAATCGTCATTCAAGGCATCGATCCCACAGATTTTACACGTAATGTATATAACATTGGAGATTACACGCCAATAGATCTCATGGTCAGAGCCCCCCCGAGTATATCCAACCAAGGGCATGTTTGTGAAAGTCTGAAGAGTGTGAGCATGGATTTTCTTGGCGTCATCGCAGCGAAACATGAAGTCCAGTTGATGTAGAATTTGAGACGGGCCACCGGGGTTGAGAGTGTCGATATGTCGTTCCATGTATTCAAAACAGGACCGATGGGTTAAAAGCACTTCTTCTTCTTCTCTACCTATCTTGAGCATTCCCAAAGAAAGAGCTCTGATTTCAGAGAAACTGATTCGGTTGTTGTCTGATGAAGGATTTATGCCTGCGAAGATGGAGACCAAAAGCTGTAACCATTTCAACGTGTGCAAAAACTCATCCTCGCCGCCATTTTTGAAGAAGTAGTACGTCATGAGCATCGTAAAAGTGCCAACGCCTTGGCGATCGATTCTTTTCTCATGAGATTCCCGATATTTAATGCGCTCAAAAGTCTTTTGATACATCTCGTCAAGATCTTTACTCAACATACCAAACGCTTCACGCACACGTTCTTCCGTCTCCTGGGCCAAGAGATAACCCAACTGGAGCGACGCTACTATGAAACTAGATGATGTTAGTCGGCTTACTGATAATATTTGGCCTCGTTAATCTCAACCATATTACTTACACTCCATCGCTTATCTCAAGAATCTTGTTTATGATATCGTCGAACAATTCTGTTTCCTCTCGAACTTGAAATTCCTTAGCATTAGCTCCCGCCATCCGCCGGCGACAAAAAGAGACGAGGTCCTCTTCCTGGGCTTTAACCTCGATCAAAGTGTATCCCTTTTGCAATTGATCTTGTCCTGATAGGGGCCGAGACATGAGCAAAATTTGGACCATGTCCATATCTTTTTTGAGTAGTCTAAACAGCTCACCAATTGACTCACTGCCATTCTGCTCCTCTGGCTCGTGAAGCTCGTCCAATCCATCAATCATCAACAACGTGCGCTTCTGCTTGATCATGTCTTTGAAGATGGGCAGAATTGTGCTAAGCGACGGTCCAGTTTTATTTACTGTTGTTAGCTCGTCCCACAGGCTTTCAATCTGCTCTGGGAGCTGGAGACCTTCCTGCGCACACATCTGCGCGACGAGTGAACAAAGAATGGTGCGAAGGGTGTGGTTTTGGTAGTAATGGATATAAAAGTAGATGATCCGGCATGGTTCATCTCCCCATATTTCCGGATCCAGTTCTTGACAGTGATTAATAATTGTTGACCTATTTTAAAGCCAGAATCAGATTTCTGATATATTACATAGAGACGGGGGAACTCTTACATTAACACAGTTTTACCAACACCAGCTGATAATAAGTAAAGAGTTAGTAATGATATTAGCATTAGAAGGACACAAATGAATAGTACTCACCTGAACCTATACACCAAAGCTTCCTTGTTTCCCCGTTGAGCCATGATTCAAAATCTGGATTCTCCAGAATCCAACCGCCATCGATGTAGTATTCGTGATCATGATCATCCACAGTCACACGTTCTCCATGCAGACGCGCAGCATATCGCTTATCCCGGTGTATTTGGGACACATCAATATCCGAAATCCAGGCCAAAACCATGCGTCGTCTCGAATCTACATACTCGAGATAAAGGTTCAAGATTGTTCGGTCGGTAGGCTTCAACTTTTGGTAAGCCTCATCCAAGGCGGAGTCAGGGGGTGGCCCCGTGTGGGTAATGTCCATCTTTTTCAAGATCGCAGCAAGTGCGTTGACGGATGTGTCTGGAGGCGGGATAAGTGAGACCAAACTTTCGATCAAAGATTTGATATCATCAGTGAGCGTCCGTAGTCTTTCTCGGTCCTTTGCTATCCATGAGAAGCGCTGCCATCCTCGAATCTTATGACTTAGTGTTGAGTTTGGCGCATTACACTCGTGATATTCTTTAAAGGCCTGTATTGCCTCCCTTATGCGGATATAATCATTCATCTGATTTGAAGGTATCGGGTTGCTGGTGGAAACAGTGGTTTCAAAAGTCGAAGAATCAACAGCATAGTCAACAGGTCCATTATTAGTGCTTCGGCAACCCATCGGCCCCGATCTGAAGAACTGGGTAGCTCTAAAGCGCTTAATATCTTGCTGACCTTCAGCTCCGGCATTAAGAAATCGCTTCGCTCCGCCTGTCGAATCAGCAACATGACCAGCTGTCTCTTTCTTGGTGCTTCCTTGCCCTCCCAACGACGATGTTATCCACTGGGAGACCTTAAAGCGATTACTCGTTTTCTGATCATTAGTGCCAGAATTGAGAAGCCGGTTCATGCTGGTTACCAACCTGGCAGGCGTGCAATGACGATTAGCAAGAGACGTGGCATTGCCGATGAGCATCTGAATTACTCCACAATACACAGTGGCAAACAGCTGGTCTTCAGAGCTCATAGAATCAATAGTAAAACTGTCGTTCTCTGTTGGAAAAGAGCTTATCCAGTCTTCAAGCATACGTCCTGCAGCATTAAGTTTCATAATTTCGGTAACTGAGTCCTGACGATAGTGTATCGCGTCTTGCGCGAGCTTCAAGCTGTCCGCACATGTCTTGACAACACCCAGGCAGCCAATGGCAAACCCAATGGCTTCCATGGAGGGCAAGAAAGCGGAGGGTATGATAGAACACCAGTAAATAAAACGATAAGTGAATTGGCTATCTCATGCCAAAGCCAAGAAGGATAGAAATTTCAAACTCAACAGGCGAAAAGTTCAAAGATCAAAAGCCCATGAGATATTGGCTACGAAGTTGAATGAGAAGGACGCAATAAACACAATGACAAAGAGATGCCAGACAGTGGATCAAATAAAAAGTCACGAAATATTCCGGGAATATCTGCTTTGGAAGTGCCTAACAGGAGTTGGGCATCAACCTTGAGAAAAGGCATTTCTGACTGCATCAGCTGAAAATGAACCATAAAGGGGAAGTCTGCTTGTGATAATAGGTGTGCAGTACAGCTTGCTGTGACAACTTCACGTTCACTAACTGGCTATTTTACTGTGGGCTGTAATATATATAAAAGAGTTCTTTGGTCGTCATTATCAATATTTAATATAGCTATATTGGCCACAAAAGTGTCTTCGTCGTACTAGTTTATGTCAACAATGTCTTACTAAATAGCTATATTTATGATTTTATAACAAATTGAAGCTTCACCAAAACTGGCCATTGTTGCGCGTATACAGTCTACATAGAACTTCTACTGCTGACCATTACTCAATAAATTAGAAATAGTTTTCCTTGCAGGCTGTGTTTCCAACCATGCATATAAGCCCTTATCTACGGGGCAAATATATTTGCCTTTTGGGGTCACATTCACAGCCTGCTTTGCGCACCAAGCAGCTTCTTGCAGTACTTTTGCGACCTTGAACATGTATTTTATTTCCGGCCAGCAGGCTAGCCTCGTGTCAACTCTGAATTGTTACCAAGTGCTAAATCGCAATGTTTTCAGTGTCTATCCATGTACCTCTCGCAGGTCTTCATGAAAGGTTATATACCGTCTACTCTTAATCAGGATACGCACATCATCACACTCACATAGTCAAAAGATTGTATTAGCTCAGATCTCTGTTCGTTCAGTGCTATAAATATGGTTAATCTTCTACAAAGCAATGTAGCAAGATGATGCTAGTTACTCTGAATTTATAATACCATTTAAATCTGATTTTGGAATGGCTGCTGTGAGTCTAGAATTCAGTTTTATTTATCATCCTATTCTTTAATATACGCCGAATGCCCATATATATGGATATCTCCTGGTAATAGTTGGCAGAAGTTATCGCTCATCCCTGTCCCATATAGTGTATCCCCAGTAGTACAACGAGGGTTATGTTATCCAAATAGGGATTCGGCCGGCTTGAGACAAAGTTTATTAGTCTTGCAGACACCTCGTCACCAAAGTATCTTTGTTAAGGTGACAGGGTCAAGTTCCATGAACATAGCTCATGGTATTAATAGAAATTTCTGTAGAACGGTATCCAGCTATTGATAAGTAATAGTGTTCGGTTTGCTACTTGATAATAGAGCGAAGACCTTTTTATGATTTGTTCGCTCTACCACTAGACCATAATTAGTTCTTAGCTTCAGCTATATTTCAACTTGTACTTGAGAATCTCCAGAATATGCAATGACAAGATCACAATTTATGCCATGAATGCATAGTTTAATGTAGCTGATTTGTAGAGTACCGCCTGGGGATCATCACGCAGAGTTGAAATGGCAGTGGCAATTACCAAGCTATATGATTCCGGTTCTTGTCAGAACCATTGATTTATGGAGCTGCTTGAAGCGTGGAGAGAAGTGGTGAGAGTCAAGATGGCTAGGGTTTATCTGATCGAGAAGAAATCACAGTTGAGGATGCTTTATAAATTCGAATTTTAGCAAGATTTCATGACATTTTACGGTTGTATAAGTCGAGTTTCTTAAATTTCATGTTGTCAGATCTAGGGCTCTTGCTTATCGATCTGATAAGATGAGATTGATTTATATGCATGTAACTATTATAATTCTCATAGAACTGTGATGAATGGCGATTTTTAAAGGGAGAAACGGGAAAGTAAGCAAAGCAATGAGGAATAATGTTTTTGCTTTATATGAATTTGCTTTTGACCGTTAATTTTGATATCTTGTTATACATTCCGTGGCCCGAGGGGTTTGTGCTTTTTCAATAATTCCATTACAATATTATGAAATGAAACCATCGGATGTTACCTTTTATTTGCTTTGCTGATACTGTTTGCCCGCGGCAGTATCCGTTGGCGGCAAGTTTGTCTGTTGTCTCATGAAACTACTTGTTTGACAAACTACATTATTGAGTTAGCAAAATTAGTGGAGTATTTCAGCCAAGTGAGCTTCTCGGCTGTGTATCCATCGTCAATATTTAGACTTTACCATATACGGAGGCAATATCACAGCATCTCTTGTCTTATTAGCACTGATTTGCTTCACATAAGGTCTTTGTGCTAGTGTAGCATGGCACAGATTGGAGATCGGGGTGCAATGATACACGAAGGAAAAGAAAAGTCGTAGTTACGAAACAAAGGGAAAGAAAAAAACGGCATTGATTAGCGACAATAGAAAGGGCTGTAGAATACAAGGACCAACTTTCAAATACACAGTTAAACACGATGACATCATTGAAGTCATCATAACATAAACGATGCAATGTGCCATTTCTGCTTAGTCAGGACAATATGGGCATCCATGATGAAATGACAACTAAACTGAAAGTAGAAAGTAGCACAAAAGCACATATCACTAGTTTGAAAAAAGCGCCTTATTTCTTGTGACTGCCATTTTTATAACATTATCATGCTGGAGTAGCAGGTTGTTGCCTTACGACTTTTGCTCTATTAGGAAGTAAGTACCACTAAACAGCGGCAAACATGACAAGTGACACAAGGTGTTGGCAGCTGGCAGAGTTTGGTCATTGTTTGTATTATATGATCTAATTCAAAGGCAAACAAGACGAAACAAACTTGTTTATCTCTTGTTGTACTCAATGTGTGATACCTTTGTCTTTCTCTGCAATATCTAAATCATTTCTAATTTTATATAAAGTGCCAAAATTGCCTATTCATCGTCGCAACACTGATTGAATCAACTCTCATTGCACTTCTTTTCACCTTCATCTAAAGACAGCCCAGTCCGGTCTCGTCACCAATATTTCCCTACATGGCGTCACCAACACCAAATTCGATATTGACACCAGTCCAGCTACGGACTATTCGCAGGTTTCCTCTTCATCAATCCTTCTGGACTATCCAACACCCAAACCCCCATGTCGATAATTATAATGATTCGCTACTACATTCTATTCTCGTGGCGCTTGGCGATTCCATAACTGCTCAACGCTTGAGAATGTGCTATGATGATCCCGATACAGATGATAATGTTCAAACTCCAANCTCTCATCGCACTTCTTTTCACCTTCATCTAAAGACAGCCCAGTCCGGTCTCGTCACCAATATTTCCCTACATGGCGTCACCAACACCAAATTCGATATTGACACCAGTCCAGCTACGGACTATTCGCAGGTTTCCTCTTCAACAATCCCTCTGGGCTATCCAATACCCAAACCCCCATGTCGATAATTATCATGATTCGCTACTACATTCTATTCTCGTGGCGCTTGGCGATTCCATAACTGCTCAACGCTTGAGAATGTGCTATGATGATCCCGATACAGATGATAATGTTCAAACTCCAAGATTCCTTACTTTAAGGACTGGATTACTATATCTTGATTGGCTATTTGAGTCCGGAGCCATTGATCTGATCTTATCGCAACAACTCCTCGATGCAATCTCACAGAGAAGTCCAGATGAGGTTATCTGGCAAAGAGTTTACGAACTCCTGGTCAGCATGCCAAGAATCAGTCTACAGCCATCAGCATCCCCGATTCAGCCCAGGTACACAATTATACCTCCGGCCCAGCCCGGTCCCTTAAACGCACCCCCACCGACTGGTAATATTCCAGGATCATTTCTATCTAAGAATAAGTCCTCAAGGACTACCAGTTCTCGCAACCAGTCCTCCCAGCCTTCATCGCAGGTTCCATCCACGAGTACTGCGAAAGCGATGGAAGAATCTCTTGCTTCGGAAATTCAGGATTGTGTCTTCGAATGCAACCAGGAACTTATCAATTCTTTTTTTCCCAAGGCCAACTGGACCCCCGATCAACGACTTCTGGAATCAAACATTCTTGCTCAATACAATTTTGCTCCACACAATCAAGGCAGTTGGGTTGATTTCCCCACATCGGCTGCTGAACGAGACGTCTGGGACTGGTTGAATAGACTTGATAGCAATAGGGATCAGACCAACAAACTCCTGCCTCTTCCCGGTGCGCGGCAACGGATGGAAGAAACAGCGGATCAACCTGATATTTATCTCACCCGCCGTCAGATCGCCCCATCTGTTGACTCTAATCTGTACCACTGGAAAGATCTGCTTGTTGTCGGGGAGCATAAAAAATCAAGTAACAATAACTTTAAAAGCTCATTGAAGCAACTGGCACGATACAGTCGTTGCATCTTCGAACATGATCCAACCCGATTTTTTGTCCACGGATTTTTACTAAGAGCACATGTGATGGATGTAATTATCTTCATACGTGGCTTTGTTTTAGTTTATGAATTCAATATTCAAAGCGAGCCTTGCCTGTTTGCGCAAGTTTGGACATCATACCTAACGATGGGCGATGTTGGCATGGGATTCAATACTTTTATTGAGACTGTTGGCAATCAAAAGCAGATCACAGTTGGGAACCGGGCTTTCATCCTGGGACACCTCATGACTCATCCACCACGAGGCCTTATCTCCCGTGCCACCCTTTGCTTTTATGTCCAAAGCCCTTCCGCAGTGGTCAAGATGTCATGGATTCAGGAGCACAGGACTCCTGAAGCCGATTTATTGATGCGTGCTCAGGAGCGGGGTGTCACAGGTGTCGTGAAATTGCTTGGTCACCACCAGATGACAACAACCCGGGACATTATTGGAAATGCCGAGTTAGACATGAAGTTTGCATTTCAGGATACAACTGAAAGTGTACGAGGTCCGGATGCTAGAC